>BDJD01010344.1:2547-18465 GCA_002564525.1 Rosa multiflora
TCACAGATAATTGTTGTTTAAAGTCAATTTGCACAACATTTAATTGTTGTTGTATGCTTGAAGACACAATAGTATTTACAAAAGTCTGTGGATGTTTTATTTATCAGACAATACAAAAATATTGTTTGAATGCTTTTAAAGATACAGATCACAATGTTCCCAAAATGCAAAACTCATCATACAACACAAGACTTTTATTTTTTTATGTCGTCTGATGCCCCCAAGAGACGACACCGTACTAGACGACATATTTTTGTTCGTTCAGACGACAGAACTGTTCTGTCGTCTGAAGGCCTTTTTGGCATAGTGAAAGGTGAATATAAATTGAAAGAATGAGAAACCAATAGGCTGAAGTGATGATTTCATTGATACAGAATCGTTTCCTTTATACAAGTGTGATTACAATTAGTTCCTACAAGTCAAGAACCAGTTTACTACTTATGTTACATAGAAGGAAAGCTACAATTAACATCTAGGACAATCAACTTTAATATAGAAGATATGACAGATTAGTTTCCTTACACTCCCCCTCAAGTTGGAGAGTGGATGTCTTGCACTCCCAACTGGCGAATCATGGGAACAAAGATATCTTTCCCCAAAGGTTTAGTAAGAACATCGGCAAGCTGATAAGCAAAATTCACATACCTCGTGGCCACAAAACCATCTAGAATTTTGTCTCTAATGTAGTGGCAATCCATCTCGATGTGCCTAGTTCGCTCATGAAATACGGGATTGGCCGTAAAGTGTAGTGCAGCCTTGTTATCACAAAACAGCAAGGCTGGTTCACGAAGAGATAGGCCTAGATCTCTAAGCAGATAACGTAACCAAGTCAACTCGCAACATGTTCCTGTCATAGAACGATATTCCGCCTCTGCTGAAGACAAAGATACTTTTTTTTGACGCTTTGACCTCCAAGAAATCAAAGAAGGTCCAAGAAAAACAAAGTATCCGGTGGTAGATCTTCTAGTGACATGACACCCCGCCCAATTAGAGTCACAATAAGCTCTCAACTTCAGATCATTAATGGAAGAAAAGAACAAACCTTGTCCAGGAGCACCTTTTAGATAACGCACCACTCTCAATACTGCCTCCCAATGCATTTTTCTGGGTTGCTTCATGAATCTTCTTAGGACATGGACTGCATAAGTGATGTCAGGTCGAGAAACAGTGAGATATATAAGCCTGTCAATTAACCTTATGTACTTTCCGGGGTCTTTGAGCAAATCACTATGATCAGACAACTTTAAACCTTTCTCCATGGGAGTATATGCAGGTGCAGCTCCTAATAACCCTGCGTCTTCAATAATCTCCAGAGCATATTTACGTTGACATATAAAAATTCCACGTTTACAAGTCGAAACTTCAATACCAAGAAAATACTTCAAGTCTCCAAGATCTTTGAGATGAAATTGACTATGTAAAAAAGTTTTAAGTCCAACAATAGTCTCCAAATCATTCCCGGTAATCAATATGTCATCCACAATCAAAAGCGCAGTAAATGAATCCCCATGCTTTCTAGTGAACAATGAATAATTAGCTTTAGATTGGACGTACCCGGCTGACCGTACAACATCAGAAAATTTCTCAAACCATTGATGTGAAGCTTGCTTCAAACCATATAAAGACTTGTGTAATCGACATACCAGATGCTCCTCCCCCTGTCGCCGAAGACCAGGCGAAGGAGACATGTAAATTTCTTCCGTCAAATCACCATGGAGGAACACATTGTTCACATCCAATTGATACAATTGCCAACCACAAGTTGCAGCCAAAGCCGACAAATAATGAATAGTAATGATTTTGGCAGTAGGGGAAAAGTCTCCTGATAATCGACCCCTTCCAACTGAGTAAAACCCTTAGCAACCAGGCGGGCTTTATACCTTTCAACAGTACCGTCGACTTTGTGTTTCACCTTATAAACCTAACGACAGCCAATAGGGACCTTACCGGCCGGAAGTGGAGTCAGTGTCTAAGTTCTGTTGGCTTGAAGAAACTGTAATTCGGAAAGCATAGCAGCTTGCCATTCAGGATGAACGACAGCCTCAGAATAGGTGCCTGGCTCGATAACGTAGCTGATCTTAGCCGTGAAAGAGCGGTGCTGCGGCAGATACTGATGAAAGGAAACATAATTGGCCAAGGGGTAGCGGGTACCTTTGGTCGGACCAGGCAACAAAGAAGACGATTGGTGTGAGGGAATGGTGGAGCAGACATGATAGGTGAGGTAGGAATAGGGCCGGATCGGGATCAGGTATAGGGTCGGGGTCAACAACGGGGGCAGGAATGGGCACGGCAGCCGTGGGGAGAGGGGATGGGGAAGGAGGCGGCGAGAGTAGTAGTGGCGACACTGGGGGAGAGGCCTGTGCTGGAGAAGAATGAGAAACAGGCAAAGGAGAGTGGGACGGACCGAGAAGGATGGAGTCGTCGACCGGAGGTTTCGTCGAATGACGACGAGAATAAGTGCGGAGAGAGGGCGGTGGTGGCGGTAGCGAAGATGACGGTGGAGATGAGGTGGGGAAATTGGAGGAATCAGTGTCTAGAGAGGAGGACGACGAAACGGGGGGCCTAGGAGAATGCGATGCAGGTGGAGAGAAAGGAAAGTCAAAATCAGAGGGTGAAGTAAATGGGTCAGGGAGCAAGGGAATAGGGCCAGGTTGGTGGCCCAAGGATGAGGCAACAGAACTGGGCTGAGTGGAAAAGGGAAAATGGGTTCATAAAATTTTACATCTCGGCTAGTAAAAACCTTTTTGCTGGACAAGTCAAACAACTTGTAGGCTTTTTGGCCGATGGGATAACCGATAAAGATGGACGGAATGGCACGTTGATCGAATTTATGAGAGGGGTGAGCGTTAGTAGCATAGGCTAAACAACCGAAAACACGCAGATGTGAGAAGGAAGGAGGTTTCAAATAAAGGAGTTCGAAGGGAGTTGTGAAAGAAAGGACGGGAGAAGGTAGACGATTGATGATGTGGACTGCGGTAAGGGCACACTCCCCCCAAAATTGAGAAAGGAGATGTGCTTGAAACTTTAGAGCACGGGCCACTTGAAGTCGGTGTTTGCACTCCACGACCCCATTTTGTTGAGGCGTGTAAACGCAAGAATGTTGAAACACGACACCATTATCATTAAAAAAAGAGCAAAGGGACAGGAATTCACTACTGTTATCACTACGGAAAGTTTTAATACGAGAATCAAAATGAGTGATAGCATAGCTAAAAAAGGGTTTGATGAGTGATTGGGCCTCATCTTTATGGCGCATTAAAAAAATCCAAGTAAAACGTGTATAATCAACAACGATGGTAAGGAAATAATGAGCACCAGAAAGAGAAGGAAATCGATATCGACCCCAAATATCACAATGAATAATTTCAATTGTACTAGTATTAAAAGGTAAGCGACTCTGCTTAGCCAATGGAAATATCTGGCACGCATTATTGGACGAAACAGAAATATGCAAAAATTTCTTAGCAATGAAACCTAAACAAGAGGAAGACACATGTCCTAAGCGGTTATGCCATAAGTCGGTGGAGGTGATGGTAAGATGACAAGCTGGGCGTTTGGTGGGAAAGGAAGGACTGGTCATGGACTTCTTCGTCGCTAATGCCACCAAATAATATAATCCGTTGCATTGTTTACCCAAACCAATCGTCCTCCTCGTAGCCAGATCCTGCAAAATACACCAATATGGGTAGAAGGTCACTGAACAGTTTAATCCTCTCGTCAATCTACTAATCGATAATAAATCAACTTTGAATTTAGGCACAGATAACACATCATGAAGATAAAACATGGTACTGAGAGATAATGAACCTTTAGCAACAATATTAATTTTATCTCCGCTAGGCAATAGACAATGTGGTAATGAGCAATTATTATTTTTGTGTAATAATTGCGTAGATAAAGTAATGTGATCGGTCGCACCGCCGTCAATGATCCAATTGCGGGAAACAACCTTGGACAAACCTGGTTTTGTGAAGGTGTTTGCTTTGGAACTTGAGCTGGTATTGGAATTGGGCTTCAAAGTCTGATTACTAAGAGCAGTCATAAATTATTTAAACTGGGCCTCAGTGAGTGTCACGGTTGGCCCACTACCATCTTCAACAGCCTCGCTGACTTGGTTTGCTGAATGAGCCGCTCTTGATTGCTTCGAAAAACCTGTGCCTTGCCTAACTTTGGGGTGGCCTAGGGGATACCTAATCAGTTGATAGCAAGTCTGTACCCAATGGCCTGGCTCTCCACAATAGGTACAATGAGGTCTCCCCCTGCCGAAGCCTTGTCGCCATTCAGTATCAAGAAGGCGTCCTTCCTGGGATGCAAAATTGCGTTCTGGACCCTGGATATGCCAATCAGTCTTCTCAAAGCGTCCTCCTCTTCCTGAATTGAAATTGGGTCTTCCAGGATTGCACACTGCCATTGCAGCACTTGAAGATGATTCCGCTGCAGGATGAAAGGTGCCAAGTTAAAGTTGTTTCTCGTCCTGAGAGACCGCTTCATATGCCTGACGGACTATTGGCAAAGGACTCATCAGAAGAATCTGTCCATGAACAGAACTGTAAGTATCATTCAGCCCCATTAGAAATTGCATAAGTCTTTGTTGTTCTGCCTATGCTCCTTGAGCTGTATCTGAATAGGAAGCTAATTCATCCCATAAGCCTTTCAATTTTATATAATAAGCTGAGACTGACAATTGCTCTTGTCAGAAACAAGCGATTTCTAGCTAAATTTCGAAAATGTGTGGAGTGTTACCTTGAGAAAATCGCTCACGAAGATCTTTCCATACTTCGTGAGCAGTAGGATAGTAGATGACACTGTCGGCGATTTCTGAATCAACAGTGTTGATAATCCATGAATGAACCATATCATTACAACACGACCAAGTCGCATAGCCTTCTAGATCTGTCTCTTCTGAGGGAGCCTTTATTGTGCTGTTCACAAAACCAAGCTTGTTCTTTGAATTGAAAGCTAGGGTCATAGCCCTTTTCCATCCCGCATAATTGTCTCCATTCAGGGGCTTAGAGTTTAGGACTAGACTTGGATGATCTGAATGATGAGTGAAAAAGGGATTAGAGAGGTCAGATTTTGACATCTCAGATGCAGGGGGATTGGAGGAATCGGCTTTTGATTTGCCTTGATCCTTGGGTGGTGGTGAGAGAACATCATCGTTGCCCATGCTGGCTGGAATGATGAGGGAATGGAGGTTAGGCTACACGAGAAGTTAGAGTGCAGCAGATGAGAAGAGTCAGGATTTAGTCCTACTTTGATACCATGAAAGAATGAGAAACCAATAGGTTGAAGTGATAATTTCATTGATATAGAATCGTTTCCTTTATACAAGTGTGATTACAATTAGTTCCTACAAGTCAGGAACCAGTTTACTACCGATGTTACATAGAAGGAAAGCTACAGCTATTGTACAACTAACATCTAGGACAATCAGCTTTAATATAGAAGATATGACAGATTAGTTTCCTTACATAAATGAGAGAGTTTGCAAGGTTGAAATTATAAATGATGGTGAATATAGCGATACTTTGGATTATTCAAAATAGCACCTAAATCATGGATGCTTATACTGATTACAAAACACATGGTAAATTATTAGTAACTTCAGATGCACAAATGGCCAAAGTGAAGACTTCTGGTGAAAATTTTCAATTTGGCTGAAAATTTACATAAGTGACATCTGAGAAGACCCATACATGAGATATGCCATTTAATCCATCACTTGCAAATTCATGTAATATGTTGCCACCTTCCTTGGGACCTCAGCCTGGTTTCATGAATTTAATTATCTAACAACCTTCTTCCGATGCAAAATAACCATATGCGTATGCCCATGTCCCAATTCGGTCCTAATACCAGACAACAAAATATTTGCAAGATAATATTAAGGTAACACATAATAATCAAAAAGGAATTTAAGGTGAGCTACCACAGCTCAATGAGCAACTATTATACGGGGTTGGAAACAAAAGCAATAGTCAAAACTGCACATGATCTAAACTAAAACTAGAAGTTATATCTATCATGGAGAATTTATCCACAATACAAGAATACATAAGGTCCAAAAATGTAATGAGCATTCAGCATTAAGGGTTACAGATACCTCGTGAAAACAATAAATGCCAAATTGATACACATCCATCGATCTATAATATCCAATCTTCTATGAAGTAGTATAACAGGCCAAACAAATAGTTCACCATGACAAATTAACTGGAGGAACCATATTAGCAACATCAATCAATTAATCATGAGATAAAGAAAAGTAGAAAAGGTGGCTTGCATGTATTTAGACTGATGCAAATCAACATCTTCACCCGCTGCCCTTTTCTTCATGAGCTGAATCTCGCTTTTCTTCACCCGCTTTAGTAAGGCAGACCAATATATTCAGCGCTAAACTTTTCTCTGCCCCTATGTCAACCCTGCAATAGGTTTTTAGTCAGTAAACCTCATTTATAATAACTAAAGTTCATTTCAGCGATTAAAAAATAGTATATAGTTCCCCCACAAATCAGGAATTTAAAACTAGATTCACTGCACACAAAAACGCTCTCATGAAATCACACTCAAGCATTCAGGTTTTACAAAACAGAAGAAACCGACAAAAAAGGTAGCCTAATCCAAGCTTCAGAGCAAGTTCACCCGTAGTCAAGAAAAAACAAAGTCGAGAAGTAAAGAATTCGAACGGTCAAGTTACTATTCACTGCCACTGGACATGGGTTTACACCCGTTGTTTTTCTTGCCCGGCAACACTGTTCACCCAAAATTCACTGTTCACCAGTGGGTTTCACCGTTTAAATTTACTGTTCATTATTATTATTATTTTTTTTTTACTGTTTGTTGGTTTTTAAAAAAAATTTCAAAAAAAAAAAAAATTTGCTGTTAATAATGAATATTTATGGATAATTAATGTCATAATTATGCAATTTACTTTTTTCAAAAATATTTTAAGGTGGACAAATTATGAGCCACCGACATTTTATCTTGAAATGAGTGAAAGCACAACCGACAAATTATGAGTCACCAACAATTTATCTTGAAATGAGTGAAGGCACAACGGACAAATTTCCTTGAAATGAGTGAAGGCACAACTGACACTTTTTGAACGGACCAGATCATTTGCATACTATTCAATCTAACGGTTATTGTTGATGTAATCTTATCTAAAATTTCAGATCAGATTACGTCGAACCAGGAGTGGACACGTGTCCTCGAAGTCTGATCACGTTTTATGTGAAAATTGTAAATAAATTGAGCAAGAGGCAGCGCACCATTCCTCACAAGCTGATATTCACAAATCTCATTCATTTTCATATTCTCCAGATCCAACACATTTCCTCTCCTTCCCTCATTTCAATGAAGAGATTGTGGGCTAAGTATCGACAATCTCGAGATGAAGATCTTGAAGAGCTGTGTACGACTAATGCTCTTGTGGTAGCAGCAGTCGCTGAAGCTGAAGCTTCCTCCAGATCACGACGACGGGGTTCTCAACCGGGGCGTGCACCGAATGAGGAGCGGTTTAGGGAATCAAGAGGGAAAAACATGATGGAAGACTACTTTGTGGAGCGTCCAGTTTTCAATTTAGAGATATTCCGGAAAAGGTACAGGATGAGTCACCCTACTACAGAAAATGAATCACACGACACCTCTCATACGACGCTACACTATTTTCCGTGGTGTGAATCATTTCTCATTTTTCAGACGACGGTTGTAAAATTTCCGTCTTCTAATATGAATTCAACCAACGGGTGTTTTTCATGCTAAACTTACGAATTGTTTCAGATGACGTTTATAAATAGAAGCGTAGTGTGAGGTTAAAATGGAAATAGGGTGCCAAATTTTCCACCATCTGCCAGCACTTAAATTTCCACAGCACGTAGTGGTTATACGACGGTCTGTTTAAAACTGTGGTATGAATCCATAGGTTTGCAAGTGAAACATGTCCACCAACATTCTCCCCAAATATTTCCCCCCATTCGCTCCCTCCAAACCCATTTCCCTCCACCCAGATAACAACAGGAGGCAAACTGAAAATTTAAAATTAGGCATTCAGACAACAACGTAAATATGAAAAACCATTGTCTGAGGGCGCTTGTCCATAAATCAAATGAGGGAGCTGAATGCTGTCCAAATGAGCCCAATATAATTAAAGTGGTGAAAACAAAATCACTTAGACAAAAAATAACCCTAGAAGAGAGAGGCAACCAACGCATATACCCCATTTGCAAAACTTACTAGCCTGCTGCTGTGTCCACTCTCTCTGCAAGAAACCCTTTCTCGACAAAGCCAACCGGACCATCACTCTTCGACCAAACTTGAAGATCGCTTCCCTTCCCATCCCATCACTTTTAGGGTTCTTCCATTCCCATCTCTTCCCAATTCAATCCCAAAACGAACTCGGGCCTCACGTTACGAGGGTCGTGAAGAAGAGCGGGCTGGCGGTGGAGGCGGCTAGTTTACGCGAAGAGGGTGGTGAGAGAGCGAGTTGGGGCATCAAAAAGCGACGGCGGAAGAGGGGGATGAGATTGGGGTTGGGTTAGGGTTTAGGTGCAGAGGCGTCGGCGGAGAGAGAGACGGAGCTTGGGGATGGGATTTGGAGTGGGATCGAGATTGAGGAAGGGACATGGAGCGAAGAAGCATTTGAATTTGGGGTGGGGGTCTCAATTATCTCCTTTATCTCTCTCTCAAATTTCGATTTCCCCTAATCTGTTCGATTTCAAAATCCGATCTTTAGGGCTTGGTGTTCTTGAATTTGCCTTTTGATTGGTTTGTTTGTGTTTTAGGTGGAGGAGGAAGATTTGATGATAAAGGAGCCCAGCCATAAGAGAATGCATATGACTAAGGATAAGGCAGTGAATTAGAAAAGCAAAGAATAAGATAAAGCAAGCTGCTCTTCATCTTCTTCGACTGCTAGTGAGTTCCAGGTGGGCTTTTTTTTCTCTTTCTCTTTCTTTTCTTTTCTAGTTAGTTCCAATTCATTCGGACCATTCCCATGAGTATTATTGATCATATTGTCTTCTGTCAATAATGAAAAGAAACAAATAGGGTCCTTGGTTGTTTGTTTGCTAGATTGGATCTTAATCTAATGAAGAAGATGTAGCATTGTTTCAGCATGCTTTGTTTGGCTGCTCTGCTATTGGTTACAAAAAGACAAACAACTAAATGATATGAGACGCAGGAGATGGAGTATTGTGGTGGAGAATGTAAGTTTCTTTTTCTTCTTCTACCTTTGTTCATTTTGGTCCCCAAATTTTTGGTCAAAATTCACTCCAAATTCACAGGCCAACTTCCCAGAATTTAGTCCCAATTCGGGTCGATTTCGAAGTCAAAGGCCAGAGGTTCAAAGACACCCTCACTTGGAACCCATCTGGTAAAAGTTTCATTCTTTATGTGTTTCTTTTTATCTTTGTGTTTTTTTCAAATTTTGGGTTTGAGAAGTTTTTGAGTTTATGATGATTGATGACAGGTGAAGAGATGAAGTTTGCTATAGTAACTGTTAGAGACTTGAAGCTGTCCTTGAATTACGAGAGAGCCATTGTTAATTCCATTCAGGTTTGGCATTGATTCAACTCTGGGAAATTGTCCAAGCTTGCACATGTGTTTCTTGAAGTTTCAATAATTTGGTCTTTTTATGCATTGCTTTTGGCCTTGTCTTTTTGTTTGAGCAATACCCCTTTGGGGTTTTAGACTGACTGTAAAGTTGGTCATTGCAGGTTGGTCAACAGAGAAGAGGATCAAGGTTTCCAGATATCAAAGAGGATGAGTCTGAGGATGATGACATTGATGGTAATGTTTCCAAGACACTTGCTTCTTCTACATTTTAACTTTATTATATTTAGTGATGATTAGTGATGAACCTGAGATGAATCTGAATCATATACTTTAATCTGGTTTCTGTTCAAGAAGACCAACTTTGAGGGAGATAATATTTTGGTTATTAGATAATTATTTTAGTTTATCATTTTTGTTATAATTTTTTCTTTTAAATTTGGGAAGATAAGAAGGCTGGTTACCTACTAAAGTGACGGAGGGAGACGGGAAAGATTAAGAGAAAAAAAAAACAAGGAGAAGAAGAGAAGCAAAAAAAAAAAGGAAGAAGAAGGAGGAGTCTGATCGAATAAAAAGAAACATAACAGAGAGGTTTTATCGCTTTTTGTATTGATGTTGTTGAAGCTGCCCATTTGTTTTTTTAATTGTTTGATTTAAGCAAGTACTAGTTAAGTTCTATGATTTCAAAGATTTAGGGAGGGTATGAAATATAAAATTGCAGTGAGTAGCACTTTTATTTATTGCTTTGCGTGTGCATGATTGTTCGGTTTTGTTGTTAGATGGAAGTTTTGTTTTCTATTGTTTATGAAACTAATGGTAGAAAACTTGCACATAAATATTGGAGTGCGCTAAGTTTACAAATGCATCAGCATGTGGCTTGGGCCTTGTAGTTTTGTAGCAAATGTCAGCTGAAAGACGTTCTTTGTAATGAAATTTTAATGTTATTGTGGTATATCTTTTACCAGTGTTTCAGGTGCTAAGCATGTAAGGATTTTTATTGTTGGGCCGATTCACTAACATCTATTATCTACTGTCTATATTCTATAACAATAAGGGAGGCCATGGTGATAGCCATCAAGAACTTGTCAAGATTCATCTCCGTCAAGCCCGATGGCAGCTGGGTTTCTGAGAGCATCACTAAGCACAAAGCATACCAACATCATGATCCTGTCAGTCACTCCAACTCTTCACTCTTCTCTCTGCTACCATCTTAATTATCAACTATCTTGACTAATTGTATTTCTACTTGCATATGTATTTTGATTGCTGATTATTGACTGTGCAAGTATCCACAGTATGCATTCCTTTACTTATTGTTGATAGTCTTCTATTTGGTTTTTGGATCTTTCAGTAATAGCTTCACAGTATTATCAGCAAAAGAGAATGGAAATTGAGGTCTTACATGAGTTTCGTTTAATTTTTGTATTTTTCAGCCTATCTTGAAAAGCAAAAGGAGCTGCTTTACCAGAAGGATATTTGTCTTACAAAGTAATACTTTCCAATCCAAAAGTTTTAGACTCGATATTAATCTTGATGCTAATTTCCACAATCGATTTGTAGTAAAAGTCTCATTTCACATACATTCTTTCTTGTAGTAATATTCAGTCAAGCAGTTTCCCACCAGAAATCATAACTTATGACCAGTGGGTACAAATGAAACCAGAACCAAAAAGTATGTTTCCTGGTTGGATGAAGGGTCATTCCGTGGTGGAAAGAAAGAGATGCAAGAACCTATTCATCAGAAGCTTGATTTCATTCTTAATACAGCACCAATGTGGGACAGGTTTGCTCCCTCTATACCTTTTGCTGGTAAATATTGCATTGGAATTGGATGAGGTTTTATCTCTTAGGCCTTGGTGAAGCGAGCTGAACTTTAGTCTGATACAATGCAGAATTATGAAATGCATTGCATAGTATACACAAGCAAATACAATATAAATAAATTGATGGCATTAAAGTGAAACAGATGGGTAACTAAATACGGTGAGGTTATCTAAGTATCAGCTAGCATCACTATGAACAACAATAATGTTAAAAGACTCCTCCAATGGAGGGGAAGTCACTTGAGATGTTGGGATGAGGCAGCGCTTCAACTAATCTTTTTTCTTTAAGCCATTCCTTTCCGTCCAATTTGGAATTACAGGGAAATTGATTCTTATATAACTACGGATAATATACTTCTATTCTCTCTGATTCACTTTTTCTTCTAATGTTTATAAACCAACACGTCACTCTCTTAGGACGCCAATTTGGTTATGCTTCCCAAATTCTTAAATAAGTACCTTGCAACCTCCGGCTGGAAACTTTTCTTCTTTTTATCTACTTTAATCTGATAATTAGGAGTACGTATTGAATATGTATTATATACTGGAGTGAATTTGCTACTTGAGTGGAGAAGCTATCCCATGTGGTCGGCCAGGAGCTACTTGGAACTCTACTTTCTCTGAAACTCTCTGGCCTCGAGGTCAATGATTAACCAAACAGCTTACCAGTATTAGGTACTAGCATAACGTACTTCCTGAACTCTATTACTTTGTTTGGCATACCCCTTTTGCTCATACTAATTTGATGGTGAGAGTATGCTCTCTATGAATATAGGTTGGTTTCTTTATTGTCTGTTACTCAAGTTTGATTTCAACAACAATGTCGACTAGTATCGACTAGTATGAACTATAAACAAGTTAGAACTTTGGTTATGGGGGATCATGTATTGGAGTGATAATTTTATGTAGATCAGTGCATACCACAAACTGTTTCTTAATCTATAGATGCACAATTCCAGCAATCTACATTGCTATGAGAACTTTGGTGGTAAAAGGAAAATGTGACAATTCAGTATCCTTTTGAGGCATGAAGTTTGATGTGGTGGTTTTGTTCTGCAGGGAGAAGTGGAAACCTATCTTTAAAAAGCACATTTCTGGTCAAGTTTGTCGTGGTGGTTTTGTTCTAAAAACAATGATCTAGGTTTGAAGGCTGCTTATAAATTGGACAATCATGTGGAAGATGGAGCAGTGACGAAAGCTTTTGAAGTGATAGAGAGAAATTTGTTTAGCTAGAAGTTGTACTGAGGCTAGAAGTTGGTCTTTTTTGGGTTGGCCTTAATTGCAGTTCTCCTATAGATGTGATTATGTGACATTTTTAGGTACATTTCTGGATGTATTTTGCTATAAGAGTTTCAAAGATGTGATCCCTTATTTTGTGGATACAATTAGCATTATCGGATCCATTTAGATTGCTTTGGGATTATAACAGCTTTCTATTATGATTAAATTACTATTCTTTTGGTCATTTTTGCTTCCAGGATCTGAATTTTGCCATTACAACAATAGTAGGAAAATATGTCATCTGATGAGGTTTTTAGGGTAGAATCAAACAAAATTTCTACAATTCAGACGACGGTTTAAATTGATATCATTGTTGGATACACACAAAGACAACAACTATTAAGAAAAACCATGGTCTCAAATGTCATGGTACAACGGTTTGAGTTATATGTGTCGTGTGAAAGCACAGATGCACTGAATTTTTAAGTCATCACACCACATTTTATGCCGGAAGAACTGTCGTGTGTATACAATTTACACAACGTCTTAAAAATAAAAACCGACTTCTGAACAACAAACAGACAACGCTGGAATCCTAAAAACCGTGGTATGAGTATAAGTCACACCACGCTGAAATCCTAAAAACCGTGGTATGAGTAGAAGTCACACCATGGCATATTTCTGTTGACATCATGTCGGCAGATCTGCCGGTCCATCAGACGACGGAGTCAGCTGCAAACCGTCTACCCAATAATAGGTATACGACGGTTCAAAACCGTCGTCTGACAGCGTTTCATCAGACGACGCCTCGATAGACCACAGAAATGCAAAACGTGAGACGACAGTTTTAAACCGTTGTGTGAAGCCTTTTGTGTAGTAGTGTCACAATGTGTTCAACCGCATCTCCAGTGATCTTTGTGGTAGCAACCCGTACTAGGTCCAGAAATCAGATGCTGCAGGCAAAGTCGGACTACTTCCCCAGCAGAAGCTGACATGTTCCTTAAGAATGCTTGCTTATGGTGCCGGCGCAGATCAATGTGCTGAGTATTGTCGGATGGCGAAATCTACCTCCATTCAGGCTCTGAAACGATTTACAAGAGAAATCGTTAATCTGTACTCGGCAGAATACCTCCGGGCTCCTAATCCGGCCGACCTCAGAAGACTTCTCACCAAAGCTGAGAGAAGGGGCATTCCTGGGATGATTGGAAGCATCGACTGCATGCACTGGCAATGGAAGAATTGCCAACAGGTTGGGCTGGAGAATACAGCCGTCGAAAACGTGTGCCCACTATCATCCTCGAAGCAGTCGCTTCTTATGACACATGGATATGGCATGCCTTCTTTGGATTGCCTGGATCATGCAACGACCTCAACGTCCTTGCTAAGTCCCCGTTGTTTGACGAGGTCACTGCTGGTCGAGCCCCTCAAATCCAATGGGCAAATAACAGGATTCACAATTTAGGGTACTATCTCGCTGATGGTATCTATCTGCAATGGGCAACTTTCGTAAAATCAATTCCAAGGCCTACACGACCCAAGGATCTGAAGTTTTCCCAGGCTCAAGAGGGGTACAGGAAGGATGTCGAAAGATGTTTCGGCATTTTACAGTCGCGCTTTAGTATTGTTCGAGGAGCTGCTCGTGGCTGGGAAAGAGAAGACCTTCGATACATCATGCTGACTTGTATTATAGCATGATAATCGAGGATGAAAAACCAGATGACAGCGATGAGGATTTGGAGTCTGATGAAGAAGAGGATAACAATATGAGGCCCAGGTTGGCCCAGGTTTGGGAAGGACTGACTGGTGATGACTTCGATCATGTTGGTAGAAATGGTTATTACTTCAACGAATTCATGGATCGATACGATGCCATTAGAAGTGCAAACAGTCACTCAAACCTTCAAGGGGATCTGATAGAGCATTTGTGGAACGTTCAAGGCAACATGGAGATCTAGATCATAAATGAGCATTTTTTGGAATAATTAGCTAATATCTATGTTTTGTTATGTTTGTGTGCTATGAATTTGGCTTGTATTATGTTTTGGAAAGTTGGTGTGCTTTTAATTTGGCCAATGTCTATGTTTTTTATGTTTATTATGTACTATGATTTTTAATATAAGGTGTGTGCTTTAATAAGGGGAATTTCCAAATACAACTTTTATTTCCTTAAATTGTCGCTTACATAGATGAAAAACTAGGAATAAGTACCATACAATTACAAACATGCAGATTGTGGGCTATACTCTATTTGGTTGCCTCTTGCCCTTGGTTTCCTCTATTTGGTTGTTCGCTTTACTCTCGAGACTGTTTGACAAAGGACTTTGATCTTTCGCTGCTCTTTCCTTTCCGTATTGCTTCTTTCGCAGCCTTCCTTCCTTGGGGGCTCACATTAGGATTTGCAGTTTCACCTGCAATTACCTCATCTACATCCATGTCCAAGTTGATGGGGGAATTTTCAGCAATTGGTTGTGTGTGCATATGTTGACTTCCTACAATTGATCGTCCTCCGGATGTATGGCTAGGGATGTCTTTAAATTGTACAAAGCCCTCCACAGCAGCGTAACTATCAAAGCTTTGAAAATTGTGTCTTTTGGCCTTCCCAGTTTTTCTCTTCATCCCGGCATGCCACAATTTATGTGCTTCATCTTGCTACGTAATTAAAAAAAAACAATAAAAAATTCAATTAGTACAAATATAAACGCTATTATGAAGGGTCATCTATTATAAAGCTCATAAATTTAAATGATTTAATTATCTCACCGTTTTCCGTTAAAAATCAGTAAGTACAAATATAAAGGTCATAATTTTAATAAGAAAGTATCTCACCGTTTTACAATAAAAATAACTAAGTACAAATATAAATAGAGGGGTAATTACATCATTATTTATCAACTAATTATTTTAATTATAACGGAAAAAAATTATTACAATTAAAACAATATTATAATTACTACATTATTTATCAAGACATATTTTACTATAATGTATCAACAAATTAAATGATTTATCAAAAAATACAAAGTTCATAATTTTAATAAGAATGTATCTCACCGTTTTACAATAAAACTCAATAAGTACAAATATAAATAGAGGGGTAATTACAACATTTTTATCAACTAATTATTTTAATTATAACGAAAAATAATTACTATAATGTATCAACAAATTAAATGATTTATCAATAAATACATACCTCATCAACAGCATTCGAACCGCTCTTGTACCAATGTTTCGCTTGCCTTAATGCACAATGCCACTCAAAGAGTTCAATCTTCAAAATTTTCCACCTTCCCTGCAAAGATTGGGCTGATCGGCTCTTGGGCCA
>BDJD01010344.1:29749-40316 GCA_002564525.1 Rosa multiflora
ACTTCAAAACGTAATCCCACCGCCACGACGCCGTATGCGCTTATGTTTGGACATGACGCTATCTTACCATTAGAAATTAATGTTCACTCCCTGCGAGTCCAAGAACAGCATCAGTTGATTGGCGAAGATTATGTTCAAGCAATGTGGCAGGAGCACAAAGACTTAAGCGAACAGCGCTTGGCCGCTTTGGACAATTTGGTGATGGAAAAACAGCGTATCGCCCGCGCCTATGATAAAAGGACGCGGGGGCGCAGTTTCAAAGAGGGTGATCTCGTTTGGAAGGCCATTTTACCCTTCGGTGAAAAACTAACCGGTCGTGGTAAGTGGACGCCGCGATGGGAGGGACCTTTTGTTATCCACCGCATACTGGAGCGCAGTGCTTTCCACCTCAAAGACGTCGACGGTGATGTCCATCGCAACCCCATTAACGGTCGTTTCCTGAAAAAAATACTATCCCAGTGTCTGGGAGTTCGAGGATCCTCCAGACCCTGTTCTTGCTCCGGCTGGGGGGCAACCGTAATCTTCATCGGCTCGCAGCATTATGGGTATTCGGCCTGTTCTCTGTGACCTTTTGTTGTGTATCTGCTCCCCGCTAAACATTGGGGGGCACCTCAGTATCTACTAGGCCTATACAAGAGGCTTTATTATTTTTGTGGACTATTGTTGTATTTTTGTACAAGCCTATACAAGAGGCTTTGTTAATTATAGTCCGTGTAACCAGTTACCCAGCTTTATTTTATGCATTGTCTTGACAAAACGTGTTAAGAGTAAATACAAAGGCCTATGCAAGAGGCCCTATTTTTGACTATTTTTTGCTCTGATGTTTTAGATTTTTGAATACACCAAGAATCTTATTCATAAAGTGGCTTTGCGGCCAGAAGCATACAACAGAATAGAGCAATACAGTTTCACATGCGATTACAAGAACTGGCTACAGACATAAAAGTTTAAAGTAGTCGTCGGGGTCGCGTGGAGAAGGATCTGGACGCTTCAACTTCAGAGCATTCTTCCCCCTACGACAGATCCTCCTCCCATCTAAGTCGCCGCTGCTCTAAGAGGAGGGGAAAAAGAAAACCTTCATGCCCCTTCCTGGGGCCTCTCCCCCAAACTGGAATTGGGCTCCGGAGCAGGCGGGACTCACAACCACATCTACCTCCTGGGGTAAATCAGAAAGTGCGGGCCCAGTCCCCAGAGGTAGACCGCGGAGGCAGGAAGGTAAGCCTCAAAGTGGCCTTCCTCCCTTCCTCCACTTGCTCCGCGCGGGCAGTTTGAAAAGTTGGACTCCTCAAACTCTGATTCCGCCGCGTTAGGAGCGCGGCATGTTCTTCGGATTAACTGAGACTGGCAAGCTCATCCAGATTCTCAGTAACCAAAGACATGCCGCCGGACCTGAGATTAGGCCACGAAGCCTACCCAGGTCTTGAGATTAAGCCATGAAGCCTAAGAATTTGTGGTTGAGGGTAAGACCACGGTGGGAAGATTTCAGAAACTGAAGAAAAAGCAACAGGGCTTGCGAGTTTATCCTTGGAAGGAGCATGATGGTTTGGTGATCATTCTTCTTTGGATGCTGGTATTTATAGGATCTCACACTGGGCGATAAGCAGTTGAGGCAATTTCAACGCCATCAATAAGAGAATCAATGCGGATAAATGCGATGATCTCGGAAATGGAAGCTGTTGAAAACGCGTGGGAAGCAGGACGGTCTCCAAGGAAGCAACCGCCCAAAAATGGGGTTATCTTTTCAACGGTTTTGCTTTTCATTAATTGGCAAGCCTTAAATGATATTTGGGCCGAGCAAAAGCGGGCTGAATATGGTATGTATTAAGAATATCCTTATACAAATTAAAATGGGCCTAAAACAAGAGGCCTAAAGCTTTCGACCTGCATGGGTCAAGCGAAGCAAATGCTCATCTAGGCGAAAGCTAGCATCGGCAGCAGCGCGCTCTGCCTGTCGAACTGTATCGCGCGCTTGAGCCAAGTTCTGAGACATCGCTTCCAGCGCCGTTAAGGGCTGTTCTATCTGGGGCTCCTCTTGCGCCAGTTGGGCCGTGACCGTCACTAATTGGGCCTTGGCTTCGACTAGTTGGGCTTGGAGGTCTTGAATGTGGGTCCGAAGGTGGTTCTGTGAGATCCTCAGATCCCTGACACGAAGCGCTTGATCACCTAGGGAGTCGCGGGATGCCTCTGCCTGTTGTGCAAGGCCGCGATAGTGAGCCTGAACCTGCCTGAACTGTGCAGCCGCGGTCGTCCTTTCGTTAATCCGCGCAGGAAGGTTTTGCAGGAGCTCATATGTTTCAACAAATTCATCGTCAGTGATGGTACGTTCGCGGCGAAGTACCATCAGATATTCTTGAGCTCTGGCAGCTGCGTCTGGCAGTAAAATGTCAGGACCCAAGAGTCGCTGCAGATTGTCCCTCGCTTCATCCGCGACCCCTGGAGGAGCCACTTCTAGTACGCGGACAAGTCTTTCCAGCCTATTAGGAGGCGCGAGAGGAGGAACTTCAGCGATGATTTCAACATCAGCAGCGACAGCAGGGCCTACTGGAGGCTCGACGATCGGGGCCGCGACTTGTTCTGGTACTACATTTATATCAGCATCTACTTCTAGAACCTGGGGGGCAGGTTCTTGATCCGCCATGACTTCATCAGCGGGCTCAGCAGGGTCAGCGACAGCGACCTCCTCAGCGGGGCCAGCGGCGGCGACCTCCTCAGCAGGGACGTTACTCTGCAGTAAGGAAAGACGGTCAAGTATGTAATGAAGAACAGGAACTAAGGCAAACATTTTCAACTAAGAATACCTCTGCGACAGGGCTCTCTTCTGAGATATTCGCGGGCGCGAGTTCTTGAACTTCCTCATCAGGAGTGCGAACAGGTGACGCGAGCACTGGCGGTTGTGTAGCGATCCAATCCTCAGGTGGGGCGTCTGGAAGGGGAGCATTCTCTTCCGTTTCGTCGGAACTATCCTCTATGATCTGTACGGGAATAGAGGCTGAGCCACCATCAGTGCTGACAAGGGGTGGAGGATTTTCAGGTCCCACAGGTGTAGACGCTCGCGAAGCAGTTGTTCCTGGAGTGGCAGCTGAAGAGCCCTCCCCAGCATGAGTAGACGACCTGCGACGAACCTGTAAAGGAGAAGGGTGTGAGACATTTTGGGCAGAAATAGTGATAATTTCCAACAGAGGCTCTTGATTTCTTACCAGTCGGTCAGCCATTGGTTCGTCTCCTTCCCAAGGATCAGCATAAGTATCCGAGAGGCTACGCTTGCGAGCTATAGCAGCCATAACCTGTGAGAAACAAAGGGTTAGCAGTTAATTCACAAAGTTGGTTCTGAAGACAAAGAGTTCTTACAGTTTGTGGGTCGTCGTCATCAGAAGAAGAAGAAGGGTCCTCAGCTGTGGCTTCAGCAAGTACTGCCTTCTGTTTCCCAGTTGTCTCAGCGGCCCGCGAAGCACTGTTTGTGCGGCGGCCAGGGCGCGGCACACTCCCCTAATACAAACAAGTATGAGTAAAGGAGGAAACAATGAAGGAGTTTGCAGCGATTAGAGTTGCGATACTTACTTCTTGAGGTGGTTCACGGATTACGATGCCGGCCTAGGTCGGGCGAGGAGCTCGCGTAGGTCTGACCACTTGGAGGGGTCGAGGCCTGTTGGCGTCTTCAGAAAAGCGAGCGAGCACCTCAATGTCAGCAGGGTATGGTTTCCTGAGCTCGCCAAAGAGAGTAGCGAAGAGTTCGTCATCTGGTTGAGTCCAGCAGTTGACAGAGACTTCTCTCCACCAAATCTCATACCCTTCTTCGGTCCCGTCTACGGCGTCAAGGTTTCGAGCCCAATCGGGAAGGTCGACCAATGCGAGCATACTTTGTGCAGGTGGGGGCCCAGAAGGAGGACCGAATCTGCGCCAGGAAGTGTTATAATTCCAGGCATCATACAGTGGGATAGGTACCAATTGGACAAGGCCAAATTGGCGGGCGAAATGATTAGGAGCGTAGAGCTCATAGCTGAGTTCCTCAGTGGCAATCCGGATATCCGAGCAGGAGATGGCGCGGCGGAACGCCAGGTGAGCGCGGTCGGAATAGCGAGGATCGTCGGGGAGGAAGCCATATTGCAGTACAGAGGGGAATCTTCTTCCCAGAATTAGATCATAGTATGGCATGTCATCTAGCAAATACAGATAAGAAAAGCACTCAGAGTAAGGGGGGGATGAATACTTGTCCTCGCTGCAAAACCATCGACCTAGCAATTGATCGGCCGGCGGGGATTGCGGGATATCTTCACGGCGGAAGAATGGGAAGTAGGTCTGGATCCAGAAGTCCAGAATCCAGAAGGGTCCCGAAATGTTGATCTCGAAGGGATGCATCGTCGCTTGGTACAGCATGCGATATATTGCACCCAAGACCGGTTTTCCGAGCCCAACGTTGCGGCCGTTGCTAAATAGGTCCAGGTGCCAGTGGGCTTGCAGGAGGAGGTGCAGAATATGAATTTACAGAGCCAGTATTCAAGGAAAGCGATCCCTCCAGTCGCATTGTGTTCCCGGTGGTAATATGCCAGCCATCTTGGGTATGAGCCGCTATGAGCGCTGCGACCTTGCTGGGCCATGGTCAAAGTGAAATCAATAGAGTCAAATTGACCATGCACATATGGCTCGCCATCGACGGGGAGGCCAGTGATAGCGAGGATGTCCAACAAAGTAATGCTCATTTGACCAAATCTGAAGTCAAACGTATTGGAGGCGGTATTCCAGAAACAGAGAAAAGCAGCGAGCGGCGAGCGATTACCACCGCGTGGAAGATGGAAGCACAGATCAATAGTGTGGGTGATACCTGCAGCGTTCCAGCGACCTAGATCTCGCGCCCGAGCCTCGCGATACCAAGAAATCTCCTGTGCACTAATGGAGGATGGCCAATTTCCTATCTTGGCTCGATGGTTTTGGACACCCCAGCCGCTGAAATCTCCGGGAGTCCTTCGGAGGACGGGAATGGGCCGTCGAACAGGAAGACCATACATGGTAATGGCATCATCTGGGATAACACCTCGCGGTGCTGGGCCTAACCCGGTGTGGTGGTCAGAGAAACGAAGGAGTAGGGGTCAGTGAATGTTGGTCTCTAGATGAATACGAGCGCCAATACTGGTGCCCCAGGTCCGGGCAGCCACTTCGTTCAAATCTTCCTCCTGATCGATGATGATTTTCTTAGGGGGAGCCATTTCTGGATTGTTGGCGAGGAAGATGGAGCAAAAATGGGTCTTTCTGGGTTTAGAGTTCGAAGGAGTATCTGAGGTGACAGGATTGCGGCTGTGCTTTTAAATAAAGATTTTTGTGAGGGAAACGATGCGACAGAAACGTTTCAAAAATGAAGGGACGTGACCCTTATTAATGGCATCGTTTCAAGCGACCAACATGTTTTTCTAAGCCCCCTTCAATCAGTTGCGTTGTAGCAGGCCTGATTTCGGGGCCTGGGGGGCAATGTTTGAGCCCAAAAGTAATTTTGGCAAGATCCTTTAGTGGGTTTGAGCTAGTGGGCTGATACCTGCGGCCCAAAAATGGGACTATACGGATTTGGGATGTGGTGTTGCTCATCCTGTGTTTCATAAGAAAGTATCGTCCTTAATTGAGCGCTTGTGGGAGCGTAAAGATATATTCGCAATTAATACGTGAGTATCCTAATGCTCGCATCCAACGATCGTATCGAGGATTTTCACAGAGGCAATTAATCCTTGCCTATATTCTAGCAGCGATAAAAGAGGATAGTTATCACCCATAATAATATCAATGCTATCAAGAGTTTTGATTTGATTCAAGGCCAATAACTGTGGCCCCAAGATATAGTATTCCATTCCTATTAGGGAAGTGAATCTACAATAAGCCTATATATAGAGGCTAAACACGATACGAGAAGGACCTTTTGACCTTTTATCTCTCTGAGTAATCAATCCCAGCGATTGCAAAGCCTCTCCGGAGCAAACCCTCAACCTCGTTGAAACCCGGTGACCGCCCGCCAGTCCTAGTCTCCTCGTGAGCCGACTGTCAGCCTCACCAGATCAACCCGGCGACCGTACTTCCAGTCCCAGTCTCCCCAGGAGCCGACTGCGAGCACAACCGCCACTGTTACTTCCAGCGAAGCAAGGGTAACGCCCTCGCAACCCAGCGAAGCTAAAGTCACGCTTTAGCAAACCCGTGCTTCTCTCAACTTCCCAGTGATTGCTCTGCTCAACCTACAACGTTGAGTATCGATTCGGTGAACGCAAAGAGACCACAACCAAAGCCCTTACCCGCGTAAGGCAAGAAGTCCTTTTCCGAAAGGCAAGAAAAGAACCCTGTGACGAGGTTGGTGCTCTCCTCGTCCACAGCGCTTGAAGAAGAAGTCAGGTCACGGGACTACCCCAACGACTGCACCCCGCGGTGCTGGCACGCCTGCGCAACCACTCACCCAAAAGAGACTGTTTGTACACCAGCTGGTTTTGGAGCCAAACACAGCTAGTCCAATATTAGTAACGCATTTCAGACACTTTGCTTGGATGAGACTCATGAGAGACATACAGGGACCAGTCTCTGTCAGCAATATACTTTTTAACGAATCTATGCTAATTTTATAATAAGCAGTGAAACCGCCCTGAAAACAAACGGAAATGGTTAAACAAAATATTTTAAGCTTGAAAAGCAAATGTTAGCAAAAGAAAGAAAAACATAGTACCTTGGAGGATCTAGCAACTGATGACAAAGCTGATAAAGCAGTGGCTTTTTGTTTCTTGCTCCCAATCTGGATCAGCATTTATATATAGGAATATAAATGTATCATCAAGATAAAATAAAAAAATAATGGCCTCAAACATCGAGCTCACTTTGGTTTTATTTCAAGGATAATATAACTTTTGCATGCATGTTGTGCATACCATTGTATATATAATTGTATATATGCATCAGTGGGTATGAACTGCAAAAACAGGGATATTGTAATCATGTTTTGCATGACTATTTGTCTCCTATCTTTTCATCCTGGTTGTTTCGAATAAATGTTACGAGTCTTAATAATGCTTTAGTCCAAGAAATAGATTAAGTGACATGGTGTAAACTTAAGTTGTTAAAGCGTTGTTGTGCTGAAATTAACGACTGATTATAACACACAGCAGGTAACACACTTTGAAACAGAAACAGAGACTTTTACTATATGAGTTTTCTCTAGGAAATCAGAAAGAACCAAAAACCATTCATATTTACAAGTAATTCATTTAAACTTATGACAAACATTGCGGGTTTCATCAAAGTCCAATTCAGCAACATATATAACCAGAAACACCAAAAATGTTTTTTTTTTTCCCGACAAAAGAAACACCAAAAATGTTGAAAGCACATGATAAACAACTCCAATGAAATAGCAAGATAAAAACAGATAATTTATTCATCTAGACATGCCTGGCCTTACGCTTATACTTGAATTAGGATGTCCTCATCACACATTCTCTCTTCTAAAGCTTTAAGAGCTTGTACCACCCTTAGCTGTTATGTACATTTTGCCCTGGCATTTTTGAAGGGTTCACTGTTTTGCCTTCTATTATCCTGAATACTTACGATCACGTACCTCATCATCCTAATTCCCACTATTTCACACGCACCTTCCCACTAACTATTCCATTTGGGATAACAATATTAATGTTGTCAAAACCCCTCCAGCTACTTAAAAGAGCCGTTTCTTCTAAATAGACAAAAGGGATCTTGGAATGATTGATTGATATCAAAAACTAATATCCTTAATAAGACTTATTTAACTGTTTTATAGAATGATGCAATGAGTTGTCTAAAAAAAGGTAATTGAATATACTATACTAATTCATTTCTTTTCCACTCTAAGTAAACGTGTGCAATAAATTTGTAGTAAAAAGGAATTCCTTATTTTAAGGACATTACCTTCAATAGCACAACCAGGTTGCCGACCATTTTAGGCAAGAGTGGTGCTAATATATCCTAAGGCTGGGATTTCCGAACCGGGAACCGGTGGAACCGCGCCAATTCGAACCAGAATTGACTGTTCGGTTCGGTTCTGCATATAAAAAAAGTAACTTTTTGCTGGAGCCGAACTGTTTGACAGCTTGCAGTTCGGTTCCGGTTCTGCATTCTTCTAACTATAAGGAACCAAAGGAACCGGTCATAGTCCCTATAAGCCCATATAAGAGATATACCCCCATTAGTCCATAACGTTTTAGAAGCCCATATGCATGATTTTAGGGCCCATAACCCATATTAGATAAACAAACTAAACAACCCCATTTTGATCAGAGCGGTTTCAATATCGAAGTATCAAACTATTCTTCACTTCTTCGTTCTTCCCCAATTCAAAAACCCAGAAATACTCAAACACCAAGTTCATCTGAAATACCAAATCAACATATCCCAAACCCCCGATCCTCATTCAATCGTGAATCATATGAAATCCCAAATTCCAAACACCCGATCAGCCAACCCTTACTTTCAATCCCGAACACCAGATGGCTATGAATTCAAGTAGCCCTAGTCCAGGGAATGAGATTGCCCTTTACCCTCCTGCTTTACGGCTTCTGTAGTTCTGTATATGTGGCTGGAAATAGCTGGGAAACTGCAAAACTCAGTGTTTTTCTTGCTGTTTACAGAAACCGGTTACAATCAATAACTGAACCAAAAATTACGGTTCCGGTTCCACAACGGTTCTGACAAAAACAAATGACCTAACCGAACCGAACAAATCTTACCGGTTCCGGCAAAAAATGCCAAAAACAGAACCAATGCCAGGCCTAAATTATATCTACTGGGCAGTTCTCAGTGAATTCCCGAACTCCTTTAGCAGCTTGCACCTGTAGGAATGGTGATTACAGTGAGCAAGGTATTAAACAGAGTTATTAAAGATTAAGAGTTTCAAAAGGGATGAGAGCCGGTGCAACTAATGGAAGAACCCAGCAAATTACACCAGACTAGGTAAATACCAGGAACAATAAGTTTTTTACATACATGTATTTGCTTATTCTCATCCTCTAACAACATAGCCAACTCAGATAATATGCGCCTATGAAATCTCTACACCCATAAATTTGAACTGAATGCCCTTAATGTCTTAATAAGCACACAACGAACTTCAGCTTCAGGATCCCTCGAAAGAGATAGAAGTAGCGGTATCAGTTCACCAGCAAAAGTGATGTTAACCTGAAACAGCAGAACGAGAACCTCTCAGAAACGTGAATATGCACATAAGATAGGAATAACCAGGGGATAGATCAAATCGCCACATGGTTCAAGTGCTCTAATGCTCTAAATCTTGCGCACTGTTTACTAATCCTCCCTGAAGTATGAATAAACTCATTGAAAGTTCATTTAAATTCATACAATTCAACCCTAGGAACAAATAATTTTCAAATTGGATTGGAACACGAACATCAAAACAATGATCATTGATCGTGGGGTTATTCAAACCCTAGGTTTCAAAATTGAATAAGAAAAAGCCCCAATTTATTTTAATAAACAAAAACAACACAGTGAAGAGTAAATACCTCGAAGCCGGGCTTCGCAATTGCAACCGTGACTCTTATTCCGATACGGCGGTTCTGCCAGTCATAAGATTTCAGGTGAGCTTTGACCACCGCAACGACCTCCTCCACAAGCGTCTCTTTGCGATTCAGAAAATGCAGTGCAATCTTGGACATCAGTGCATCCTCAGAGACCACGATTTTGACAAGCGTCGACACGAACTTGTGTTTGGTAGTGGAGGTCAGCCTGCATAAGACGCCATTTGTTAGGTCCACAATTACCTACAAATTATTCCCCTAATCTTGCACTTTTGCTTAACCTTTGTGTTTATATATATTTATTTATTATGTTTTCCTTATCATGCTAGGAAATGATGGAGAAGCTTGGAAATGCACTAAAAAGTCAACTTTAGCACATTTTCCTACTCCGGCTAGGAGAAACCGAACTAGGCAAGGAAGGAGCAGCGGCAGGCCGACCAAATGAACTTCAAATGAGTTGAAACTTTCCATATCCATTCTATACATCCTAACGATCATTTATTATGAAGAGTGAAAGAGCTAGTTCGGAGTGGAAGGGCTTCAAAAGATAGGCACAAATTTCTGACTAAAAGATGAAAACTACAAAACCGGACCTGTATGTATTCCGGCAGCATTTCTGGCCAAACCAGGGCGAACTAAGCTCTGAAATTTTACCTGGATAATCTAAACTCATGGAGGAACATTCGGTATGAATAAGTCAAAGGCCAATTCGGAACCTTCGGTGGAGATTCAATTGAAGGAAGAAAGGAGAAGAAAATGCACAAACGGACAAAAAATGGGTCAACGGTGGTCAACGCCGGATTTTGGACATTTCCAGCTAAGAACATGTGTGGAGGATAGGAAAGAGCTGATTAAGGTTAGAGACTTTAGGTGGGAAGACTTTAGGTTTAGGTTATTTTAAAATTCAAAAGTTGAAAGATGACAAGTGATCCAATTCTTACACCTTACACCTTTATCTCCCATTTATTACCTTATTCCCCTACACAATGACCCTTCTACCCTTACTTTTTCTCCTCCACCAAAATATCTATGGGCTTTCTAGG
>BDJD01010344.1:43390-53690 GCA_002564525.1 Rosa multiflora
TGTTGAAGGCTAACCACACCAGTACAAATTTCTGAGAAAGCTGCCGATCTATTAACTTTAAACCTTCTGTTGCCGTGCTTAGTGATCTCAAAATATCGTGAAATTTTGATATGTTCCTGTTCTGCTAGTTAACAAAGGATCTGGAAAATTTCATCTTATTTTAATATGTAGTGATCTGGGGTGATTTCTCTTTCAAGTCTGGTCTGTTTTTGGCAAAGATCCAGAATTTTTAGTCTACTCTCTTTCTGCTGAGATTTGAACTTCTATTTGAATCATTTAACCTCTGGTTTTTGTATATAAATTTTGCCACTTTTTCGGAGATTTTTTGCCAATAGCTAGGACAATTGATTTTTTGCAATTAATCAAAAAATCAATATATATAATTTTTTTTTTAAAGGTGAAAAAAAAATAATGGCGTTTTCAAAACGTCATGGAATACATTTGATGGGGTTTTCAAAATGCCATGGAATAAAATTTGATGGTGTTTTCAAAGCATCATGGAATAAAATTGGATGGCGTTTTCAAAACGCCATGGAATACATTTGATGACGTTTTCAAAATGTCATGGAATACATTTGATGGCGTTTTGAAAACGCCATGGAATAAAATTTGATGGCGTTTTCCAAATGCCATGGAATACATTTGATGGCGTTTTGAAAACGCCATTAATCTGTTTAGGAAAAGACGGCATCAGTATTTACGGCGTCTAGGGATGACGTTGAAAAACGCCATGAAATACATTTAATGACATTTTTCAAACGCCATTAATGTATTTCTGTGTAGTAGTGGAGGTCGGCCACGAGCGACTCCATAGTTGTGATGGTGAAGAGCTCGAAGTCCGCCATGGCGGTGGTTGTTTCTAGAACTAGAGAGAGAGAGAGAGAGAGAGAGAGAGAGAGAGAGAATTTTCTGGGGTAAATTTGCTTAGGGAAGAGAATGGAATGCAGATTCTTGTTATGGCTAACAGAATTCAGGCCAGTGACACGGTTACTCTACGCTTACTGACTGTTAATAACAAACGACGGTTACTCTATCCCTGGACTGTGAGTCATAGGCTACTTGTGGGTGCTGCGTTGGGAAAAACTTGCTCGCCCAGTTTGGACGTCTAAACTTAAAATTCATGTTGATCATGTATTAACCAAACCAATTAAATTAAAGGCATACTGCTATTTATTTTTGGGTTTTTATCCATTTACCCCAGTTTTAGAGATTTTTTTTCCCACTTACCCCATTAAGTTTTTTTTAATTCCCTCTTACCCAAAACACTCTAAGAAGGTCTTCCCTAATACCCCATTAAGTTTTTTTTTTTTTAATATTTTTTTAATACCATTTTACCCTTACCCCATTATTACTGAGAGAGAGAGAGAATGGAAGAAAGAGAAACCATAGGACACTTCGCCGGAGTCGATCACCAGTCACCAGATTTCGGTCATCGGCCGCCAGATTCCTGTAACCTACCGCCGAAATCCGGTCACCGGCCGCCACCCACTGGATTTTTCTGAAAACCTCACCGGAAAGATCTATTGCCCCCAATAGAAAGACAATAGACGTCTATTGCCCCCCAATAGACTCCTATTGCCCCCCAATAGAACTTTTAGTAGCTGAAATGAGAACTAATATTCCAAAAATTAGACAAATAAAACTTTGATTAAAGAAAAAAACGAAGGTGGATTCCCACTCCTTAATCCAATGAGCCCAAGAAAAAAGCCCACAAAGCAGTCCAAGGCCCAAGGGGCCCAGTCCGTCCACAATTTGAGTGGAGAAGTGGATACAAAGGCATTGCCGCCGCACCAACCACCACCTCCACCACCATCTCCCCCTTTCATGCTGCCATTTCCGACTCCGTTATCAATAGCCACATCGCCCCAGTCAATACCACCAGACTTTGAAACCATCTCTGCCAGCGAAGAACAGACGGGATCACCATCGGTCCCCTTGTCCTCCGTCGACCAAGCCCAGTCATGCCAGAGAGTGCTACCAATGCAATGAGTCGGCACAGCCGCTGCAAAGCCTCCACCACCGAGAGCTCGCATCGTCGCCGAGAAACTTCCCCCATTGTGCCTCGTCGGGAAACTTCAGCATCTCAAGACTCCAGATTCCATCAGCTGGACGAAATTGGAAGTCAGACCACCTTACCCACCTGCAGCCCAGCAACCAACCCAATCCCGGTTGACGTAAAACACGTCGGGAAAGGACAGCATTGCGATCCCATTTGTGGCACCAGCCATAGTTTTGAGAATTTTATCGAAGACGAAGAGTCTTCAAGGAAACCCTATCAGAGCGGCTAGGTACCCGGTAACTTGTATAAACTTTTCTTTTTCTTTTTCAAAATTCTGAATTACATATCTACAAGGGTTATTCTAGTTGGACCTCCAATTTTTTTTTTCAGTTATTAATTAACTTTGTCAACTTATATAAAAAGACAAATAAGGACAAAGGAGAAAAATGAAAAATTAAGTAAGTAAATAAATAAATACTCTTCTTACCTCCTCCAACCAACTATAACATTCAATTTTTAAAAAAAAATTCCCGATATTTCCTTATATTGTCTATATAGTTTTATAATTTACTTAAAATAATTAAGTAAAAATAATAATTTCTATACATAAGGTAAATTCAAAAACAATCTGATTTGGAATTTTCTTAAACTAAATTAATTGAATATTATGATATAGTTATTATTCGATCTTCGAACCCAATACCCTTGAAATCATTCTTTTAGCAAATTCAAAGGGGTTCCAACAACATATCAAGATCGAGAACCAACCATTAATTTTGGTGGAGGAGAGACCTACTCATAACAAAGCAATGTCATGTGATTTTGATTCATTTTTCTTCTCGTGGTTGAAGATAGAGATAAAAAGTAGAATAACATATGGTTGTATCTCATGTTCAAGAGTATTTTGGTAAAAATAAGGAGGTCTACTTAGCTTTTCAAGTATTCTAAAAAGTAAATTAGAGGTGTACTAAGTATGGGAGGTCCAAATAGCAAATTTGGAGGTCCAACTAGAACCACCCTATCTACAATGAAATTAAATTAAAAATAAAAAATAAAACCTAAATTGAAAAATAGGAGAAGATCTGTCCAGTTTTGTTCTTGTACAAAACGAGAAAACAAAACCCTTTTTGTTTCATATAAATTGGATGATGTGGTACAGGGATTGTGTGATTTGAATTGGATGATTATGTGCAATATTGGCTGTAAATTTGAAAACCCGCTGCATCTTTTGTTTGTGTGGTAGAAATTTCTTTTCTCTTTTGTGAGTTTTGATTATGAATTGAGTTTTTAGGTTTATTTCTGTTTTGGCTTTTGATCTTGATTTTTTTTTATTGATGCTTGCATGTCGTATTTAGGCCTGGCAACGTGTGGGTACCGTGTGGGTTCTTAATGGGTCAACCCGGTAAGAACCCGTTAGCTTAACGGGTTTTGCAGGTTATCTGTTGGAACCCGTTAAGACCAGTAAACTTTTTTTTGTTTTTTTTTTTAACTTTTTATCAAAGCAACTAAAACCAATTAAGACTTATGTATATAACCCCGCATTTGCCATTTTCTCTATATGAACTTTTTTGGTTTTCTATTTTGAAAATTTTTATTTTCTATCTTTTAAAAAAAAATTTCCTTTCCTTTTTTGACAAAAAATAATTCACAAATCACAATTATACCACGATCCAACAGTCGGATCCTCACAGATCACCTAGAGGATCATCTTTACTGATTTATACGATGATCCAACAGTCAGATCCTCACGGATCGCCCTTAGGTTCATTCTCTCAAAATTATACGAAAATCCAACAGTTAGATCCTCACGGATCACCTAGAGGATCATCTTAACCGATTTATACTATGATCCAACGGTCAGATCCTTACGGATCGCCCTTAGGTTCATCCTCTCAAAATTATACAAAGATCCAACGGTTGGATCGTCCCGGATCAACTTAGAATCATCCTCACAAAATTATATGACGATCCAACTGTTTGATCCCCACGGATCGCCCTTAGGATCATCCTCTCAAAATTATGTGAAGATTCAACGGTTGGATCGTCCTAGATGGCCTTTAGAATCATCCTCATAAAATTATACTATGATCCAATGGTCGAATCCTCACAGATCACGTATTTTTACAATTAATGCCTCGTTTGGTAATGATTGCTAGAATAAGATAAAGTTTGAGAGTAAATCAAATTTTAAAAAAAATTAAAAATCCTAAAAGTTTGCTAGAAATGGGTTTTTGGAAAGGGTTTTGAGTTAATGGGTTCCAACGGGTTTAGCCCGCAAAACCCGTTAATTTTCGGGTTTTTTGCGTGAGGGCTTTTTTTAGCCCGTATTAATAAACGGGCGGGTTTGTGCGGGTTTTTAGCGTGCGGGTATCTTGCGGGTTACGGGTTTAAATGCCAGGCCTAGTCGTATTGTTTGGCTGTTAAAATCCGCTGCCAACGTCATCTCTCAGGTATAGTTTCTTGGGTTTGAGTTTTTATTTATTTGAGATGGACTTTGAATTGGGTTTTCTTGAGGAGACCAATCTTGTATCTTTCTGTTAAGAGTTATTTGATCCGAATCCCATTTTACATGATGGAATTTTCTGTTGTACTGTACTGTATATGAATATCTCTTTAAAGGTAGTCATATGCTTCTTCTTTTTTATCTTGCTCCTGCTGTCCTGTAGTTTGCTTCAACAAGGAATGAAACAAATAATAATAAGTTCAGAAACCCTGAAGCTAAAGCATTAAAGAAGGTGGAGGATAAGTCCAAAGTTGCCAGGGTATACTAAATTTCCTATGCAAGATTAATTGTTCCGTTGTTATCTTATAGATAGTATATAATTCATGCTGTAGTGTTAAAAATGGTAATTTTATGATTATTTAGGCATTGACGGAAAGTGTTCTCCATCAAATAAGTGAGACAAAGCCATTGGCTTTGATCATTGATCGGAATTCACTCCTGTTTAACAAAAAGAAGAAAACTGTGATGTATTTCTTTGTATTTTGCAGCTGAGTCAACTGACTAATTTTTGTGCTAGCTGATTTACTTTGCAACTTGGATAATTACTGCTTAGTGCTTACTCATTTCCTTTGCAATTTGGGCTTTTGAATATTTGTGTATGTTCTATTAATTGCAGGCAGATATACTAGATTTCCCAACTTTCTTGCTTGGTAGGTGGTAGCTCAATAGAAAACAGTTGATTGAGCCTTCAAACATTTAAAACCAATTGCAGGTGATTGGCAGCAAAGGGTGATCTGGTGAATGTGAAAGATATTCCAAATTTTATCATTCGCCTTGCCTGGTTGAATGGGTCAGTATTTCTTAGCTTATTTCTTCTACAATTATTTGTCTTCCAACAAAATCTGATTGGAAGTTTAATTTCTTCTGTTAAACTTTTTCATAAATGTATTAAATCGTTGGTACTTTACTCATATGTAGATTGTCATTGCATATACTGCAATATGACTCTGTAAGGATTGCATAATCTGAATTTTAACTTGCAGCATAGCCTTGGCAAAGTTAGCACCAGAATCACAGGGCACACTGAATTTTAAGTTTGGAACTTCTTCTGGAGCTGTATCTTAGCCTTGAGAACTTTCTAGTTAGAAACTTGTATGTGATAATAGTACTATGGGGTTGCAGTAGGTTATGTAATGCTGTACTGGGTTTGATTTATAGTACTCATAGCGAGATTACTGTAAATCTTTGATACAATGAATGATTATTAATTTTATTTTCATCTTTTTTGGGCATTGTCAATTCAATTCCCTGCAAAGCAGGTTAAAATCCAAGGGGAAATGATCATTTACCCAATTTCAACAACAAAATTGCCCACTTGCTCCACTAACAGTTTTTTAACCCCATTTACCCAAAACACTCTAAGAGATTATTTCCCTACTACCCAATTAATTCTTTTTTTAATTCTTTTTATTTATTTTTGGAACTTTTTTGCCCTCTCCTTCTTTCTCACTTAGAGAGAAAAGTCATCCTCCACCTTGCTGTGCTCCTGTGACCAGTGGCTGGCCTTGGACTCCAGCGACCGGTGACAGGACTCTGGCGACCGTTCACCTAAATCCGGCTACAGGACTGGTGACCGGATTCAGGCGTCTGAATTTATTGCCCCCTAATTATTGCCCCCTAATAATACCCAGTAACCATATTATTGCTCCCCAGTAATCATATTATTGCCCCCCAATACTCATATTATTGCCTCCCAAAAATCATATTATTGCCTCCAATAATCATATTATTGTCATCTAGTGAATTGTATAAACTCCCAAAACCAAAATGAATATACTACAGGCACAATTAATCATATTATTGCCCCGCAGTAATAATATTATTGCCCTCCAATACTCATATAATTGCCTCCTAATATTCATATTATTGCCCCAATAATCATATTATTGCCCTCAAGTGAACCAAAATGAATACATTACAGATACAAAAAAAAAATCATTTTTTATCTGCTCTATTAGTTACAAGCTTAAAAAACACACGTACTTTAAAAAAGGGAAGTGATGGATCATAGATCTTGCAATAAACAGTTGAACAAGCTTGGTAATTTGGTATTATATAACATTTGGGTATTTGTCATCACCTGTTGGGCATTTGGGGAGAAGGTTTTCCAGAATTTTGCTTCTGGGCAAATCTCTACACTACAGCAAATAAAGAAAAAAAAATCTCAAGATACCAAAAAAAAAAAACAAAAAGCTCTGGGCACCCATCGGAGTGTTGGGCCGATGCAGGAGTGGTCGGGGTGTGTTTTAGGGTGACGGCGACGTTGGAGCGGAGTTTATTCGGCCTGGGATCAGAGTCGGATCGACGTTGGGGCTGAGTTGTTGCAATGGGCCTTTGATCGTTGGATCTGTGGTTTGGGTGACGGCGACGGCAGAGGTGGACTGATTGAGTTGTTTGCCCGAAGCCGAAGGTGGGGAGCCGGAGCAGCCATTGAAGAGAGTGCCTAGTTTGAGAAAGAGAGAGAGAGAGAGAGAGATAGAGTCTGTTTTGGGTGACGGCGGCGCTCGGAGGTTCAATTCGAATCCGGATGTAGTGCTCCGATCTTGGGGCTGGCTTGGGGGCCCTAGCGGTGTTGACTTGATGGAGGTGTTGGCCCGAATCCGGAGGTGGGGCGTCGGAGCAGCCATGGCTCAGAGAGAGAGAGAGAGAGAGAGAGAGAGAGAGAGAGATGGAGTCTGGGAGGAGAAGGGGAGTCGAGAGAGAGAGAGAGAGATAGAGGGAGTATGAGGGCAATACTTTCAAACACTGTTAGATTGGGTAAATGGGGTTAAAAAACTGTTAGTGGAGCAAGTGGGCAATTTTGTTGTTGAAATTGGATAAGTGGTCACGGACCCAAAATCCAATGGAGATTTGTTAAATTATCATATTAATAGAACAGAAATTGGTAAATTACTAAATTAGGTTTGAATGGAGATGAGATGTCACGAATGCATATAATAGTCGTGGATAAAAGGACAATAGAATATAGTAAAGTTTGTCACGAACACGGAGGTAGGCCCCTCCAAGAGTCAAACTGAACAGAGACACAGACTGATTTATATGTGACATATGGGCCTAAAGCAACTACTCCACAGAGCACTGACATGAAAAACAGTAGCTGCACCGTTGATTTACCCCATAGACACAGATAACCGTAGCTTTTGACCCCCATACCCACGGATTGTGCATGTAGCCTTTGTTCAGAATTGTATTGGTGGTCAGAACTGAAAAAATTATTGTCGATTGACTTTGGAAGGCTACAGTTCCTAAACCAGCGGGAATATGGAGCTTAAAATTTGGAGGAACTTAGACCTGCATAGCTTATATGCCTGAGAATTTTTTTTTAATTTTATGCCCTTTAGCTTACACAATAGCCAACCAAGTACACCAATATCAGAGTCAGCTTACAGTAGAATTTGCATAATAGAACGGTGAATTTGCAGGCCTATAGTTTTCAACTCAGATTTAATATATAAGACTAAATTCTACTTACTACCTTGTACCTTCAAGGGTTCATCAGTTCAGTCCCTGCACTTCTAATTTAATCAGAAAAGTCCTTGCACTCTCCAATTTCGTCAAATCTATCCAATCCATCACCACTCCGTCAATTTTCAGGGAAAAATTCCAAACTATCCATCTGCATTCACAACACCAACGCGTCAGCGGGATACCTAGCGATGGGTAGTTTGGAAATTTTCCCTTTGAGAAGGTCCCACGTCAGCATTTTAACAGCGGAATAGTGACGGATTGGATCGATTAGATGAAATTAGAGAGTGCAAGGCCTTTTCTGATTAAATTTGAAGTGGAGAGACTAAACTAATGAACCCTTGAATTACAAGGTAGTAAGCAGAATTTATTCCTAATATATATGCCTATTGTTACTATTTAATCTTTACTTCACGGGATTTTTTAGTATAATGAGTCTAATGTCATGTGGTTGTCAATGTGTATAAGCAGACAAACAGAATGAGTCTATTCAATTTCTAACTTGCTTTCTTTGCACACAAAGTGGAGAAACTCTTGCAATAAACCTCTGCTACCATGTATAATCACTAGCTCCAAATACTTGGGCTATCAAGAAATGTGTCACTGATACAAATTGAGCTGATAAGTACTTTGCTATGGACAATTTGACAAATTATATAGTTTGCCACATAATATGTTAAATATAAACTCAAAGGTATGAATGCATGGAGTAGCCATAAACTATCACCTAAACATATATAGACAGTCATGCATAAGGAACGTTTCCTCTAATAGACACATACGTTGCTTCTAAAAAACTGTTTAGGCTTGACAAAGCCATCCTTGAGTCTCAGTTTTGATGATGCTTTATTCTTTTTGTCTTATCTTAGATTCAAAGGTGCAGTGTGGGAGGACCCCATGAAACCCAGGCCCCTAGCTCATTACTAGTGTCCTAATTTATCTTCATTATCTTATCTACCATTACTGAGTCTTGGCAAAGCCATCCTCGAGTCTGAAATCCTGTAGCCACCTAGCTTTCAGTTTCAGCATCCAGGGCTGCTCCTACTTTGTAAACATGAAGTTGAAATACAGAATGCTTGACTACCTCAATAACAAGGGTGTCTCCAAATGAAATTTGGTTCTCTTTACAAACATTACACCAACCTTCCATACACAATCGACCCCTTGTCGTTTTGTTGAGTTCATAGACCATGGCCTCCCTACTACCTATATTTGACTTGGGCATTCTTGCAAACACCTTCTCTGCACTCCAAAGAACCAACAATCTAACGATCTAAGTTTCTGAAACTTTCTTTTCTCTGTTTTGTAAGTATTTCACTAATGATATTGCAGCTCATAGCCTCATACTAACATAAAGAGGGTCTTCAGAAGGTTCTCTCATCGACTCAACAAAATAGTAGAACAATTGGAGGAGTTTGAATCACCCACACCCACAAACCTACAAAGCCCAATTTCTCAATGCTGCTTTTACAGTCTCCAATTGCATAACTTGTGAAGAAAAGAAAAAAAAAACAACAGAACAACTCAGTACAGCAACTAAAGTAAACTTATCCAGTTTCAAATTTCAAGTGTGAATGGCTGCAAAAGCTCCCACGGTTGACTCCCCCACATGACTCACACCACTGCTGCTACCATTTTGCACAATTCTCAGTTGACCCATTTCTTCCACCACATCACCCTCAATCTCAATTCACTCTCATTACCACTCCCATTCCCATTGCTGGCCTCCAAGAACCCAGCAATCTCTGACTCATTGTGGTTATCACCAGATTCGAATTACCGTTCATAAGAGCAATCCTGGCCGGCCCAAGAAGCTATGAACCTGCAAAAATCGATCTTGGACTGATACGCTAGAATTTCAACTATGGACCAAGAAGCAAGAAGGAAGAAGGAAGAGGGAAGAAGAAAGAAAAAGGAAAAGAAAGGCAGATAGAGAAGAACCGTCCTCACTTCGAAAAGAAAAAAAAAACCTAATTAACCCTATTCTCTTTTTATTTTACTATAATAGAGGACAAAAGTAGTAATTAAGGCTGTAATTTTAATAATGCTTCGATATTTTACCAATAAAAGAACAAATTATGGTAAAAAGTGGTAATCTAGTTGTAATAAGTGTTAGTACTTCACTATTACAAGTTTTCAGAACTACTTTACTAATAAAACAACGAATTTGTTGCTATAATGGTAAAACTTCATATATTTAAGTAAATTTGCGGTGAGTTCTTTATCATGTAATAAAGTTGTCTATTTTGTAACTACTGTCCTTTAGGAGTTATTTACTTATTTGACAATGTGTTTTCCAGATTCTTAATTGTCCAAAGTAGTAACCAGGGTTG
>BDJD01010347.1:4192-55570 GCA_002564525.1 Rosa multiflora
AAAAAATTATCTAAATTTTAAGTTTTCTAAAATTTGTCTTTCGAGCCTGTAGGATTAAACCAGACGTTGTTACGAGTTTGTAGGAATTTTCGGAGGATTTTTCAGACACCCGATCTATTTTTAATAATTTTTGGAATTTGGTATTTTTTAAGAATTAATTAAAAATAGAAATTAGAGGTGGTTTAATCTCGACCGTCCTTTCTAATCACCGTTTGATCTCAGCCGTCGGATTTGATAATGTATATGTTGAAGCAGCTTGAGAAGCACCAAATTGCAAAACCAGACCGACTCGTTTTCTCGACCCGTGTTGCAGCGACGGTGACCCAGCCCTCTCTCCACTTTCCGGCTACCTCTCGATGTCTGACCGGTGTCGTTTGAATCCTCTCGGCGGCGCAAAGAAGAACCCGGTCGTTCCGACTCCGAAAGACCGGCGACGGTGACAGAGCAAAGCCCAAAAGCTTCATGGATTTTCCGGAGTAGTTTCCGATTCCGGTCACATCGAGGCATCTCACCGGTATGGATGCATGGCTTCGTCTTGATGTCCCCTTCATGTCTGTGGTCTCAGTTTCTTCAGAGAATCTTCCTAGAGAGAGAATCGAATGAATACAGGTTTTGGATTTTCCAGCGAGTTTACATGTTTTTTGACGACCTTCGATTTCAACTTAGATATCAAAGTTGGTCTACTCATCGAGCTCTACAAGGTGGTATAATCAATTTACATTTTTGGTTAAGATTTGAGGAATTGGTATTTTGAGGTTTCATGCTCTTTACGGGTTCCATTGTTGGTAGTGTGATTTTGATGTTCTTTGCTTCCTTTTGAATACAAAGAAACCGCATAGCTGAATTGTGGTTGTTGATTATACTTGAAACGCAGAAAGATGGGAAATTTGAGTATTAGGATGGATGGTTGATCTGTGTTGCTCGAGGGGTGTAAGAACAGTAGCTAGTTTGTTAATCAGACTGATTAACAAACTAGCTACTGTTCTTACACCCCTCGAGCAACACAGATCAACCATCCATCCTAATACTCAAATTTCCCATCTTTCTGCGTTTCAAGTATAATCAACAACCACAATTCAGCTATGCGGTTTCTTTGTATTCAAAAGGAAGCAAAGAACATCAAAATCACACTACCAACAATGGAACCCGTAAAGAGCATGAAACCTCAAAATACCAATTCCTCAAATCTTAACCAAAAATGTAAATTGATTATACCACCTTGTAGAGCTCGATGAGTAGACCAACTTTGATATCTAAGTTGAAATCGAAGGTCGTCAAAAAACATGTAAACTCGCTGGAAAATCCAAAACCTTTATTCATTCGATTCTCTCTCTAGGAAGATTCTCTGAAGAAACTGAGACCACAGACATGAAGGGGACATCAAGACGAAGCCATGCATCCATACCGGTGAGATGCCTCGATGTGACCGGAATCGGAAACTACTCCGGAAAATCCATGAAGCTTTTGGGCTTTGCTCTGTCACCGTCGCCGGTCTTTCGGAGTCGGAACGACCGGGTTCTTCTTTGCGCCGCCGAGAGGATTCAAACGACACCGGTCAGACATCGAGAGGTAGCCGGAAAGTGGAGAGAGGGCTGGGTCACCGTCGCTGCAACACGGGTCGAGAAAACGAGTCGGTCTGGTTTTGCAATTTGGTGCTTCTCAAGCTGCTTCAACATATACATTATCAAATCCGACGGCTGAGATCAAACGGTGATTAGAAAGGACGCTCGAGATTAAATCACCTCTAATTTCTATTTTTAATTAATTCTTAAAAAATACCAAATTCCAAAAATTATTAAAAATAGATCGGGTGTCTGAAAAATCCTCCGAAAATTCCTACAAACTCGTAACAACGTCTGGTTTAATCCTACAGGCTCGAAAGACAAATTTTAGAAAACTTAAAATTTAGATAATTTTTTAAAGCTAAAAGACTTTAAAATAAGAGAAATCCAAGCAAAAGTATCTCAAAATTATTTTTCCTATTTAAAATACAAAACTGAATTTCTAAGATATCACTTATGTACAATTTTGACTTTGGTTTTTTTTTTTGAAATAATATCATGTCTATATATTATTAACTCAGGCTAGAAAGGACCATTACATATCCTCCCTCCACCATCTATGGATAGATAAAAAGTTTACGGTAAACCACAGCGATACATAGATTAGATCCCTGTCAATTCTGACTTTGGTTTTTGATCATTATTAACGTGATGTTATGTTTAAGAAAACTTATAAATACATATATACTATTTGTAAATACTGAGTACCGACATGCAGCCAAGCCAATCCTATATAACTGAAAGCAAAGATTCTACTATCACCGGCAGAGAACCAAGTATTGTGAAAAAATCAGCTACATTAATATTGATTTTTTTCTGATTCTTACCTATCTTACATGGCCACACTTCAAGTGTTCAACCATAGATGTTGAAAATCCATTGCAACATCCCATTGCAGAAAATCCATCATATATGACCTATTGTTTAGCTAGAAATGTGCTGCTACTTCCACCTACACATGGGTGATGCAGGTCTCTTACACTGTGAGAGAGATCTGCATTCTGAGTACAGAGTTCTTATGTTCATCATTTTTCACGTTTATTTGCTTCTCTATCGTTTAACTTAGAATCTTAGATTCATGGAATGGCTTGAAATTTAATTAAATATATTGCACTAAATCTAGATCCCAAAAAATGTGGTTATGCCACGTCAAATAGATAATGGCCAATAATATTATTACATACATTTTTTTTGGCAATATATTAATTAATATATATATATATATATATATATATATATATTTGTAATAAAACTGACAACATGTAAGACATCATTGAGCTAGCTATCAATTTTTATCCTGATGAATAAACACAATTTTTATAATTTTTTTTGTTATATTGGAAGAAATTGAACCTCTGACCAGTATATATTATATATTTCATTTTTCTAAACATGTGTTTTATATCTAGCTTAGTAGGACGATAATCGCACAGAAAATTAGAGTATTAGGGTTGAGTTTTGACATTGTTGCTCTCTACTCTGTTCAATTTTTCTATATTCTGTTTACAGTTTAGCGCTTCTAGTGTAGTATTATGTGTGACAATCATTTGACAGCGCATATTTCTTGTAAATGCTATCATATTATATAATATGAATAAAGTAGTTTCTACTATAAAAAAAAAAAAAACAGATTCATCAAACGAACGGATATTTTCATTGATAATGGTATGAGTATCTTCGAGTCTTCTTCAATCAGAATGGTAGAATAACCTACTCCATCGGCCTGGAGCAAACCATCTTTCAGAGCTTCAGTTTTAGCAACAAGCTGGGACATTTGCATGCGGATCTAATCTTCTTTTCTTCTACTATTTCACCATCTTCATTTCTTGCTAGAAGTTCATCTGCAGGTTCCTACTCATTTGTCACCGAATGGTCAAAGATTGATAAGAAAATTTCACTACTTAATCATTGCAATGCATGAACATCAAGAGGATATCAATTATTTATTTGATACGATTATGAATCAATTATTATTAATGAAAATAGTTAATCTAAAAAATGCAATTCCAAAACTCCAACTTAGGGTAGATTTCGGCTAGCAAAAGTCATCTTAGCTAGAAAAATAGTTTATGTTTAAGGGTGATTCCCATATCAACTTCGGACAATGATGATAAACACTTGTTTAATCATGTTGGCTTACAGATTCGTTAATCATGTGATTATAGAATATTGCTTCATGATTTTTTTTTCTTTTTTAATTTCTTTTGGCAGAAACATAGAAACCGTTCGTGGTTCCTTGCAAGTTTTTAAAAGTTAATTCTTTATTTTTCTGCTCGCATGTCCAAACAGAATTTGAATGCTAAACGGTTGTTGCCTTGTTGGCTATCACTATCTTCGATCTTCTTTTATTTTAGTTCTTTGTAAAATAGGTCAACAAGGAAATGACTAATGAAGACAATGAATCACTAATTAATACAGCCATCGTAAAATAATCAAGCTCGAAATGAAAGAGAAAAGTGGCCAGTGAAGATAGCAAAGAACGTACTGCGCGCTCACTAGCTAACTTCGATAAACATGCAAGCTCATATGAGATTTCGGATTTGAATGTTTTTCTCCATCTGATTTGTTTAACACTAACCAATTGGTTTAACACTTCAAATCTAAAAGAGATCACAATTTCTTCCTCTAAAGGAAGAATATAGGTTAATTAATCGGAAGTTTGTGCGAGAGATTTATTGCATTTTGAATAAATAGTACAGAAATAAAATGTAAAATAATTCACATCGATGATTTTTGTGGTAAAACTCAGCCTTTATTTCAGCATCCATTATATGGATCTCATGTACAAAACTAAGGTTGGTAAGATTATTAAAAAAAAAGAAAACCAACTTTACAATTAGGAAATAACTAACTCTAAACAATTAACCAGCATTATTCATAACCACTTATCATTACTTCTTGTGGCATGGACACCACTGTTGTATTAAAATCATTAAGCCTCTGATCAACAACAGCCAGCTGACTCGTCTCAACCATCTCTGCTCGGATCGAGCCACAGAACTCGGCCTTAGCCGCCGCCGGGCCAACTCCAAGATTTGGCCTTTTGGGCTTGGGCAAGCCGCTCTCCGAAGTCGAAGACGAAGAGGACGAATAAGATTCCGGGGACCGCCGCTTGGGAGTTATTCTAACCGGTTGCGATCCCTCTGAGCCGATAAGGTGAGGGAAGTTGAGCTTGGCTTTGGAGCCCCGCATCTTAAAAGCGGCTTGGTCATAAGCCAATGCGGCGTCCTCAGCCGTTTCGTAGGTCCCAAGCCAAACTCTGCTGCCGTTTTTCTTCGGGTCCCTAATCTCTGCTGCGTACTTCCCCCACGGCCTCCGCCTCACTCCCCGAAAGTGCCTCCCCGAAGACGGCGCTTGAGTCTCACGCGCCGCCACACTCTCCTCTAGTACCTCTACCACCTCCTGAGGCTCCGCTTTCACTGGCGTTGCCGTAACTTCATCAGGCACGGCATCGGAAACGACTGTATCGTCGCTGTCGCTGTCCACTTTTAGTGGCAAGTCGCTCCAATTCTCTGCGGAGAACAGGGTGCCGAAGCTGAAACTGCGGCAGTAGATTGGAGGAGGAGAGCCCGAAGCTGTTGGCGATGATGCTTCCAGATCGAAAGTGGTGTCGAAATTATCGTCGAGAAGGTGTTGGCGAATGGACTCCAATAGAGCGAAATCAGACTCCAAGTCAATCTCTCCAAACATTTTTGGTTGGAAATGTACGTAGCTAGCGATCTGGTTTTTGCTTGTTGAGGTTTTCGAATGGGATGGAAATGTAATTAATGGAAGATGAAGCTGTGGTTTGGGCAGCTTGATCTGTTTGCGTTTATATACGGGGACTCTGGGGGTTTATTTTACTGTCATTGGATTCGGGGTTTAAGCACATGCAATATATGTTGTAAATGGCAAAATAAATTAATTTATTCGTCATTTTTCCTTTAATATTTGTTTATATATTTTGGAAACAGTGATTGCAACATGTCAAATGGTGGCAACGTTAGAGGAGCACAGGTCACCTTAGCCTGAATTATAATGAATGATTCCATTTTAATGCTGGTTGGTAGTATCGCATAAAAAAACAAATACTGGTTGGTAGTAGCATGATCCATATAATAGTCGAGCATATCTAATTTTATGTGTTTGCATATGTTGATATAATGCCCACTAGCTATAAAATCAAAAATAAGATGGATGCGTTTTCTTCCCTAGCTACCGAACAACAGTAGTGACTGAGTTTAATTGATTTAAAAATTTAAGAAATGAAATTTCCTAATATAAGAACACAAGCAGCTAATTATTGGGTTAGGTAACATGTACTAGTTATTAGTTGCAGCCTAAACTTCCAAAAAAAAAAACCATCTCTAGAAGTTTTTCTATCAAGAAATACGTACATATATTATCTAATAAACACTTGATCTTATCCAAAGACTCAGTTATGTACCAAGGTTTATGAATAAATGGTAGTTTTATCAATTTTTTAATTTTTTTATTGTTACATGGGAGCATTAATTAAAGCCAAGAAAAGAGAAAAAATTACTACGTACTCCTCAAGAAGAGCTGTTACAACAGTTAGGCCTCACACTAGGCCATCAATATCATCCATCAAAACTTGATTAACAAAATAGTTTTGTCAAGTTATTCATGGATTGCCTTTTATATGATTAATTAGAAGCATGACTTCGAGAGAAAAATGGATATGTATGAGATTATTATGATATCTTGATTAAAAAAATATCACATATGTATTCATAGAATCTAATTGAAAAAGTACAGTTACATTCATTAACTTTATGACTAAATTTAGTTTAGTCCCTTGAACTTTAGAGTTAAAATTAGTTCAGTACTTTTTTTTTCTAATCACATTTGTCCCTACACTTCTAATTTCCATTATTCGGGTCTAAAATTTGAATTTGGCTTGAAACATGACGTTACTTGCTGAGTTGGAGCCGGCATAGAAGTCCACTTTTCAAACTTTAAACCTCCCAAGAAGGGTTAAATGAACATTTCTAATTTAATCTTCTTCTTTTTTAATCTCTCTCTCTCTCTCTCTCTCTCTCTCTCTCTCTCTCTCTCTCTTTTCTAACCAATAAAGAAAACGAGTTATGAAGTATAATGTGGCTAAAAACACTGCACCGTCCACCACCGAAAAGATCTAGCACACCATCCACCTCCTCGAGTCCCAGCTCCGTTCCGAGATCCTCTCCCGCCACACCCTCCACGACCTCCGCCTCTCTAAGAAGCTCCGCGACCTCACTGTCGACTCCGAAACATTCAATCTCGTCAAGGGCACCCAACTGCATATTTTCTCTCATTTCTCTCTTTCTCTCTCTCTCTCTCTCCTCGACTTGAAACTCCATCAACAACCTCAACATCATGCCCATAGAATACCACAACCTCCACCACACCCCAAACCGTCGCTCGATTCCTCCACCTCAATTGAACCAGGCGGAGCCGAATTGGCCTGCGCCCTCTTTGTCGTGGGCCTATCGGTTCCGCCGCTGGCTCATCGAGCATTTCAAACCGATCGACGAGACAGGTCTTGGACCTCCTTGGATTAGGTGAAGGCGAGAGTAGCAGTAGCTCGTGCAGAAGGAGAGAAGCTAAAGATTTGCGAGACGGAGGTGAATGTGATTGAATGGGACCTCAAGAGAGATGAGAGACCTTTTCCGATTAGGCGAGCCATGACGTTGTTTTGGTTCTAGACGGAGGCTCCAAACGAGAATGATGATGATATGGAGACGGTGGAGAGAGAAGATGATGAGGAATCAACCAGTGAGGATGAAGTGATCAAGGAGGAGGGGCTTCTAGGTTTCTATAGAGAGAGAGCACTCATTTTTTTTAAAGAATTTAGCATCGAAAGTTATTTTGGTAATTTACCTTTATATTAGGGTCAAAGGCTGAGAAATGGGCCCCTATGTCAGCTCTAATTGGGCACATGAGGTCATGTTTCGATCCAAATTCAAATTCTGGACCCGAATGATGGAAATTAGAAGTATATGGACCAACGTGATTAAAAAAAAAAAAAAGGGAACAAACTGATTTTAGCCCTAAAGTTTGAGGGACTAAACTGAATTTAGTCCTTAACTTTATAAATAAGTAATTGTCACACCCCGACCAAGCCACCGCGACTGAATCCGATAAATGACATAGATCCCCATCGCTCAAAACCTAGCCACCGTCCTGGTCCTTAGATCACCTAATCTGCGGCGTCAAGAAACCAAAATAGAAACCCAGCAAACCCTGTAAACAAGCCCTTATAAGCACTGCCTTCGAATCCCAATTGTGACCCATGCAACATGATCGTTGACTTGCCCTACACAACGGGAAAGCGCTGAAATGTCGTTGTATCTGACACCTACCACGAAGCTCGAGGGTTTACAGAGAGAAACTCTAGTCTTTGACTTCCCTGGTGTTTGTTTCAACCTCTTACTTTCTAAAAAAAAAAAAAAAAATCTTGTTTTAGAAACTAATAAGAAATAAATAGAAACTTTTGTAAGGCAATTCGAAATAACACATGTTTTGATAGAAATTGAACTGAGGAATTTAGGCAGTCAATTCCTTCATTTTTTTTGGGTTAAATATTGTTTACTCCCTGAACTTTCAGGGAAAAAACAGTTCAGTCCCTCCATTTTTAATTTCACTCGTTTACTCCCTCATCTCTCAATTTTGGATCAATAGGTCCATTCTGTCCCATTTCTCAGTTAAGTCACTGTTGTGGTTATCCCTTCCACGTCAAAATGTCTCATATACCCCTCGATTCTTTTTTTAATTAATTTATTTTTTCCTCTCTCTCTCTCTCTCTCTCTCTCTCTTTCCCTTATGCTTTTCTCTCTCTTTTTCCTCTTCCACCACCGATGGGATTGGGTGGATCGACTAGATCCTAAACCACAACTCCATCCTCCACCTCCCTTTCCAACTTCTCCTTCACCCCATCCGAATCCGAATGTCCGGCTCAAAGCCCTTCACATCAACCATCTCCTCGATCTTTCAACTTTGCTGCCCTCTCCATCTTGCAATTGTCCACCAACCTTTTGATCAAAATCTGGTATGTCATCGGAGCCGACTCAATCTCCTCTATCTCCTTCTTCACCGACTTAATCTTCCTCACTTCCTCACTCTCTTCTTAAACCCCTATCCTCTATTTCTCTTCCTTTCTCTTGCTACAGGTTTTCTGACGGTAGCAGATGAGTTGATCTTCCCTCTGGTCGAGCGCCATGCAATTTCGATAGCCATGGCCAACTGGGACTGGTTGGTTTGTGCTCAGATCGGGTCTGGAAAGACGGCAGCGTTTTGCTTCCCAATTTGCAGCTTAAGGTCGGTGTCGTAGTCCTTGAACTTGCCGATGAAGGAGAGGATAGGTTTGGATTTCGGGGCTGATCCAATTCGGTTTTGGATTTTGGGAAATTGTTTGTGATTTTGTGGAAATTGTTTGTGATTACGAGAGTTGATATATGGGTTTTGGTAAGAGAGAAAAGTAAGGAGGGGGGGGGTAAAGGAAGGAAGTGTGGGTGATAGTGGCGGTGAAAGGGTGGTGGTGGAGACCATGGAGGTAGCGGTGGCAGTGGCACGAGGATGGAGGGGAGAAGATATAAACAGAAGAAATAAATAAATAAAATAAAATAAAAGAGAAAGAATAAATTAATAAAAAAGAAAAAAATGAACGGAGGCTATAATAGACATTTTAATGGGGTATGGATTGCCACGTCATCTAGTTAACGGAGCTTTTTGACGAAGTTAGACGGAATGGACCTATTGGTCCAAAATTGAGAGATAAGGGAGTAAACGTGTGAAATTAAAAATGAATGGACTGAACTGTTTACTGTTTTTTCCCTGAAAGTTCAGGGAGTAAACAGTATTTAATCCTTTTTTTTTCCACATAGAAATTCCTAATAGGTGTTTCTAGTTGTACCCAAAAAAAAATCTTAATACACCTAGCACTTTAAATTTTTCTCTCAACTTTCCAGTTCTACCCTTCTTTTAATAAACTAAAAACAAAAACTGACATCAACCCATCACTCCAATCCTCCCCTAAACTGACTCGATGTGAATCATAATCCTATGAGAGAAGGAGAGCTTTTGATTCTATTATGACGCACCAATTGATTCTATTAATTACTAATTTGATGATCATCTGTGGAAAGAAAGAGGCTTTTTGATCTTCTCCAAAGCCCTTATGAGTTTTGGTTCGAGTAATCAATAAATGGTTTTTTTTTTGTTTGATAAGTAATCAATAAATGGTTAATTCTTTGATTTGATATTGGAATTATATGCATACGTGAATTATGGGTGCTATATGATAGCCTGAATTGTATAACTTAATTAAGTATTATATGTATATAAAATTAGATTGAAGGTGGGTAAATTAATTAAGCAGTTTCATATAAAATTTTGCTGGCTTCAAATAATGGAATTGTGTTTGAATTTTCTGGGTAACCTCCAAGAAGAGAGGAAGCAAGAGAATTATAAACAATGACAAAGAGATTTTTAAAAAGGGGCTGGTGCAGCTGCTCTCAAACCTTGATTAATGAAACCATAGAATAAAAAGGGGGACAAAGGGCCTTAACCCAAATTACAATAAGCATCAAGAGAGCATCCTAAAATAATAACAGGAGTCTCCACAAAAACGATGTATTCTAACATGCACTAATTAGCAAAGAGTGCTCTACTAGCTATTCCAATTGCTTTAACATACCAGAGACATACCAGAAAGATAACTCTATTCTGAAGAAACATCATTATAAATAGCACAGTTTTCCTATTATGTTGCTGCACGGATTCAAATCCGGCAACACTCGGTTTCATCCTGTCACTAGGAGATTGCTTCTATTTTAAGACAGATAGTTGTCTCCCTAGGCCAGACCAGGCAAGCCACATTAAGGGCATATTTACTTACTTGGAATGGAATGGAATGATTACGGAGTAAAAATACCCCTGTGTTTACTAACACATAAAGGAATCAGAATGATTCCAGGTAAAAAAATTTATGTGTTTACTAACACATGAAGGAATCGGAATTGGTGTAGGTCCCACCTATTTATCAGGAATCGATTCCTGAATACTCAGGAATTCGATTACGAAGGGGGGAGATGGGTTTAGGAATCATTCCTCCGGAATCAATACCGATTCCTTTCTTCTCCCATTCCACTTGTCTCCAATTCATGATTATTTTCCATTCCAAGTAAGTAAACATGACATAAGTGTGTAGACCAGGACAAAGCCCACTTAGACCTACCAAAAGTTGGTAGGGAATTATTGAAAACAATAAACAAATGAAGACTAAGAAAAAAAGAAATATAAAACTAAAACAGCTTTAGCCCAAAATGGATCAAGCTCTACAACCAAGCCCAATTTCCCTCCAACATGACAGAAAAAAGCCAACCCACTAGCCCAACCCAAATCTATCCACAAACCCTCACTATCGTTCTCCCTTCCACCAGACGCCAACCACCGGCGGGCTCCCTCCACCAGCACACCATTGTCATGGGGAAATCCAGCTGTAGATCAGACTTGGCTAGACCAACCAAAATCCAGCTTGTGCCTTCCATCCCAACCAACCACCATACCAGAACAGATCAGAAAACATATCTGATCCCAATAATGACCCAACAATAACAATGGAGAGTCTGAATCCCCACCGCCCCCTTGCCTCCACCCTACCCGAACATCCAGCTCGTGTTATCGAACCCAAATTACCCACCACCACCATCAATCTGACTCGCCCTCTCAGCCAACCATCCCTCCAACCCCGCTAGCCACCAGAATCTCCCTTGACACCATCTTAAGACAAAAGATAGGACTCAGAACAGTAGACACCCAATCCCCAAAAGAAAGAGGGAGCGATGATCCAAGCAAAAGCTCGTCCGACTACAGCGTCCAGTGGACGTGCCGTCAGACAAGGCAAAAAGTAGCAGCGAAGTGTTGAGCGTTTGTAAACACGAAGATCCTGCAACAAATGAAAGAATGACACATGTACAAAATAATATATTATTTTATTAATGAATTTGAGGGTGACAATCTCTGTAGATGCACTTTCACAAGAATCTCCTCAAATTCAATCTCCGAAGTTGATTTGATCCAAGGGTGGCGAGCACTTGATCTTGAATCGAATGATTGTAGTGTGAAATTTTTGTTATATTGACGATTTGAGGAAGACGATTGACCAAGGGCTTGATCTTGATTGGATTTAGGCCACGAGTGGTGTCACGTGGTGAGCGTTCTTCAGCTTTGGTATGGGATGAACCGGCACGTGTGTTTGTTACTTGTTGATTCTCCACAAGCTTGATGAAGAACTTGTAGAAGATTTACTTTGTTGACGACTTATCGAAGGCAGTTGATTAAGGGATGCAGAGGCTTGCTCTTGATTGGGTTTGAACCACGAGCAATGTCATGTGGTGAGTGTTCTTTAGCTTTGATGGTGGATGAATCGGCACGTGTGCTTAGTGCTTGTTGATTCTCCACGAGCTTGATGAAGAACTTGACAGAAGCTTTGCTTTGTTGACAACTTGAAGACGACGGATGATCAAGGGCTGAAAAGGCTTTATCTTGATCAGACCTGAACCACGAGAGGTGTCACGTGGTGAGTATGGCTTTGAGGCGGATGAATCGGCACGTTTGCTTGGTGCTTGTTGATTTTCAGCAAGTTTGATGACTTCTGAGCTTGCATGTGATTTCCCTTGTTTGTCTGAAGTCGGTGACGTGAAGAGACCGGCTATTTGGCAGCTTGATGGTTCTTTACGAGCTTGGGAGACTTCTGAGCTTTGGAGAGGTGTCTTCCTTCTGCTTGCGTCCCTCCGTCTGTCGTCGTCTCATCTTGATTTGAGATAGGGTATTTATAGTGTTGTCGCCTCCCTTAATTTGGAATGCATTGATGACATAGCATTAATCACATTCCGTAAATATGTAATTAAATCAATCAGTTTAAATTCGTTGATTTAATTACCTTTTATTTAAGGAATATGCCAATCAAATATGATTTGATTTAATATTTCATTTCAATCAGAATTAAACAATTTAATTTGATTGATATTTGAATTTAATACTTGATTTCAATCAGAATTAAATAATTTAATCTGATCGATATTTGTATTTGATGCTTGATTTTCATCGAGATCAATCAGTTTAATACGATTGATCTGCTTTAAATGATTAACTCGAGCAACATTAATCAATCAATGATAAATCGATGTTTCCACAATTGATGCTTCCGCGTCATTCAATTGATGGATCACTCGTGTTTTGACTTGTGTCATCCTCGAAACTCACATAATTTTAGTGATGTACGAGCCACATGTACCTTTTGAAGGACCCATGTGCCAACTAAGCTTGTTTAGTCAAAATTTCAAAAATTGACCGATTTATTTAATGAATTTTATTTTCATTAAATTTCTTGTGTCTATAGCGTTCTCCTAGAGTTTTTTAGGAGAGACGTCAGTAAATAGTTGGCACAATAAAGAGCTTGAGAAAGTGGCAGAGAAAAGAAAACTGTCATGCAATAATTTGTTTTTCTTTCTCTAATTATTAAAACAAAGGGTAATACTTCCATAATTATTAAAACAAAGGGTAATACTGGAAGGTTAGAGGCAAAATAAAGGTAGCTGGGTGTATAAAGATTTTTGCTTGGTACATATAGAAACACTCTTCCTAATTTCGAAATTTAGAATGCCAAAAGAGGTAATTCAAGTATAGAAATTGTGAATTTCTTACTTTCATTTCAATTCCATCTTTTTTTCCTTTATCTAAACAAATTGCAAGAATACATTACATTCAAACTTTTTTTTTTTGAGAGAATTGTCAACTTATTGCATTGATAAGCGAAATTACACATAATGACCCATCCTTGTGGGACTGTCAAAAGAGCCACTACCTAAGTAAGTCAACATTTTTAAAGATTATGAAGTTCAGCCAAAATCTACCCTAAAATGTCCTAAAAAATCAAAAGGCCAAGACATTCCGAGTATTTTTGGCGACAAATCTCAGAGAGAACCTACGAATTCATTCCCCAAAGGAGAATAAATTCTTACATAAAAATAATTAAAAGTAAAAAAATCCAGCCAAGCAGCCCAACTGTCCCATATACCAATCAGAAGCCTAAATGAATGGGAAACCCTAGCACTAGGCCCAGAAGGGTTCCAAGCCCAACTGGACTTGCTAAGGCCACCCAAACTCATGGGCACCCAAAACAAGTACGGCAGCACACCAGATCGCCTCCAGTTGACGACGCCGGAAGGAAAGGTCATCCCCCGCTGGACATCGCCATCGTCGCCTCTCCCACCAGCAGCCAACCCCGCTCCAGCACGGATCAGCGCTGCATCAATTAGCCGGGCCACGCAAGCCTCCTTGTACGACAACCAGTCACCCGCCACCGTCACCCGCCCAGCCGCCTGGCACAGAATGAAATCCCAAGGAGGCAAACCTCCCCCCGGCACTCCACTTAGCTCCCGACGAGCCAAACCATCCCAAACATCCCGGGCCAAGAAAGACCCGAAACCATTGCCGCTGCCTTGAAAAGCCACCCGAGACAAAAGCTCTTCATTGGCCTCAATTTTGAGAATCCGACGACGGGGAACCCTGGCATCCTCAATCCCCAAGCGACTAGACGAGAAGGAAACCTCATCTCCTCCAGCCCAATTTGCAGATCCGCCGCTAGGAGGCCACGGCCTCCACCTACCTCTCAAAGAGAGTAACCTAAACATGTATAAGAATTACTAACAATCCAAATTTTTAACAATAATCGATTGTTTGTTTCTATTACATTACATTCAAACTAGGAAGGCTTGTTTGATAACGTAAAATATGTACTCGAGCTGGTACTGAAGTCTTGTAGATCGTATATGTTACCTTATATAACATCACGTGGATTTTTCTACACTATTTCTTAATTTTCTTCGTCTTCTTTTTTTGAAACAAATACAAATATCTGCAGTATTTTTTCTGAACCTTGTTGATATTTCCGTGTCTGTGTCTCCATCCGACAAAAAAATGGAGGAAATTAGTGATCGGATAATCAATAATCCAATAAAAAGCACCATGATTATCACATGGCATAGATTAAAAATATATCAATAACATATGCACATGTACACTAAAGCAACGTTATATATAAAAATATAATTAGAAGGAACGAGAAAGATAAATTTCTAGAAAATTAAGATAGATGCTGTAGCAGCATCTATATTATGTAGCACCTGTATCTAAACAAAATCGTCTCTAACACGCGATTTATTCAGTACTCAGGCTCTAATTTAATGCTGGTTGCAATTTAATATTGTCACTGCTTGTTCTCACATAAACAAACTGAAATGGAATCTTTTTTATTAAGAAACTAAAATTGTAGACAGACTAGTTGTTGGGACTTGGAAGATAGGGTAACAACGTATTATGCTTATTCCTTTAATAATTAGTTGTGTTTTGGCAGTTCCCTTCCACTGATGTTTTCATCATTATTGGCTAATAAAATATATTGAGAAACTAAAGGAATCATCAATAATGCATCAGCAGTTCAATTGGGTGATTGATTAAGTTTTGATTTATTTGATGATGCTTTTAGAGTAATTTTAGCAGACTTTTTATTTTAGATCCTTAGTTATTTTGAAGAGCATGTTTAATTTTTTTTTATCTATTTTATCAACTACACCAGACTCCTAAGAGCATCTTTAACAGACTCTCTATTTTGGCTCCTTAGTTATTTTACAGAGCATGTTTAGTTTTTTATCTATTTTAGCAGCTGCACCAGACTCATAAGTGACACTCTATTATAACTTTTAGCTATCTCACTCCTAAATATAGAGAGCGAGATGATGCTCTCTATAATTTAAAACATTCATTTTAAATTATTTTATGTAATTTTTAAATACATTTGAACTATTTGATCTTCATTTAAAAAATAATTTAAATTTCAAACTAGCTAAAATAGAGAGCACTGATGCAGACGTACTTCTAAAGTAGCATAGCTAAAGCGACTTTTTAGCTACTTTGGCTAAAATTTGACTAAAAAATGGCTAGCATCGCTAAAGATACTTTTAGGATAGGTTATGACGTGAAATTTTATGTCAGATAATAATATTAACGTTTTTACTAATAAAACAAAAATCAAGTGTTTTGTAATTTTTTTTTAATAATATACGATTTGGTCAGTAAAATTTAAAGATAATAGAATAAAATTATTTGAACTTGATATCTCATGTGATAGAGTAATAACTCATAATTATTATGAGCTAAAAGCTCTCTCGATCTATTAGCTTATCACTATCTTTACGAGGAGTTTGTCTGGGAGTGTATTCCATGCACTGTCAGTGCATGGGTACTTGCAATATGAATGAATGTAATTTTTTTATATATTAAAATATATAAAGGAGTTGATTAAATGAGTGACTATTATTTTTTTAGAGATTAAAATAACCGTCAGTGCACTTGCACTGTCGGTGCATACAATCCTCTCCAGAATTTGTCTACAGTAAGTAAGTGTGTGTGAATATATGGAGATATCAGATATGAGGTAAATTATTTTCATATTAAGATAAACTGTCTACACACATAAATCAATAAATTAAATCAGCCTTATCTCGAACTAGTTTATGACTGAAAGAAAATTATCTACGCATACGGGTAATCAGAAATCAAACTTATAATGCGAAACATTATTTCGATGAAGTCCACTTTCTTCTTGAACATTCAAGTTAGAAAATATTTTCCTTGACAAAAAAAAAACGTTTGAAAATATTTTTGTCAATAATCTATTATTATATGATGCATATATACCATGGTTTCAATTGACACATGTATAAAACAAATTTTATATTAAAACAAAAAAAAGTAGGTAGGTGACACCTGCATGCATACAAATGCAACATCGATCGAGAAGCTATCTATTTAATTGTCTCGAAGAATCGAACAATTAATGCCAATATATATACCAAGTTTTTCTTTCCTAGCCTTTCAATCAATAGATATGTATCTCTTTCAGTCTTTCTTTTCCATTGTTCATTTCTCTTTTTCTGATGAAATCTCTATATATGTTTACTGCAAATTTTTAACTATCTGTTATTTTTCTGGAAACTCAGGAGAAGGCAATGAAGTGTCTGAAGCTATATATTGGCTTTACTTCTTAATTAATCAGATAATTTCAGAGATTAACTAGTCAACTTGTGCTGAGAATCTGCGTAATATCTGGGTAGTTCTTTCAACATGGATCTTGTTCTTAAATTAATTAGTAAAATCTTTGTACCTTCAGTATCAAGAATCTAGCGCCAATTTTTAACAGGATCAGTTACCAAAGATAAGCTGTACATGATTAACTTAATCAATACCTGAGATTAACTACATTTTCTTTCTGAAGCAATATCTGGACATAACATTTATACAACTACATATATCAAGATCTCCTCTACAATTTTAACATTTGTTTACTGTACGTGCGTAACTCTATATATCTGTTGTCCCTCCACCCAAGATTTTAAATCATGTGCGCCTCATCTAGCTAGATCTGATCTATACAAGAACATTAATTTAATAAACTTCTTAGTTTCTTAAGAGTTTATACATTACAATATTTTTATGCGACTATATCAATCTGTATTTTATCTAGAAAAAGATTATTGTTACCCTCCGGATCTAGCCCTAGCTCGCTTCTACATAATTAAACTTTCACTCATGTTTATCGTCAAGCCAATGTTGTGGCTCATACTTTAACTAGTTTTGCTTGTTCTTCTTCTAGTTCTTTATTTTGGGGCCTAGAGCCTCCAGCTTGTATTGTTGATGTAATTTCTAAGGAGTTTACCTCCTAATTAATCTGAGTTGACAGTTTCTCTCCCAAAAAAAAAAAAAAGTTTTAGGACATCAATCTGGTCTTATCTTACATGCGCGTATGACAACTTAATTTGATGATCGAACAACATATTCATATCAATCGACCAGTTGAGTAAATGTAGCTAAGTTGTACGCATTGACATTGACAAGTGATTTTAACATTTCTCATTTAGAAACTAAATATTCTTAGTTATACTACTTCAGCTGTTCAGCAAGTTGTTGTACTGATTAAATTAATCAATATTGTTGAAAACTAGATAACCATTCATTCCACGCACCGAGTTAATTATTGTAAAAGTGGTCTCAGAAAGTTTCCTTTAATGGCCAATTACATATGCAATCCAACAAGAAAGACTAGTACATAGTTCAACTTATTCCAACTCCAACGTCAAGTCAAATTTACTTAATTTATACAATTTATCATAATTCTAACAAATATGCCTGGCAATAAAGAAGTAATTTTGAAAAAGCTAGGTATATAATAATAAACATGAGTAACATGAATATCATATGCTACACGCTTTCTTTAAACATTTGCACATGTATTGTATCTGTTAATGCAATAATGTCTACGAGAAACAAAGAATAGTACGAGAAAAATGATTGAATAATCTTAATTTACGTTAGTGAAAAATTAATATCATTGTGTACTTTAAAAATCAAAACACGATAATATCTTATTTTTTTTAACGTATTTGAAATAAACCTGATTCGTGCGTGTTTCATTTTTCACTTCTAAAACCCTGATTTTAATTTTTATAAACAGAAGTATTTGTTCTATTGCCGTACTCATCAACCAATATGGAATCTTGGTGATCATTAAGAGTTTCACATACTGCATGCGTCTAAAAACGAAGTTGGTAATGCTAGATTATTTTAGGAATCAGCTATAATTAATTAGGTCCAAATACGACTTTGAACTAAACATTCAAACACGTAGACGTGGATTGTTAAAAAAAAAAAATATCTATCTCCCCTTTTAATAAAATTAAGATAGAAATTCACTAGTAGTCGTTGGATAATATTACATCTCCATCCGTACAATTTTTTTTCCTCACAGTGTTGATCACCAAATGTCGCGAAAAGTACTTTCAACCTGAATAAATATATCCCACTTTTGTTTTCTATATTATGAAACGGAAATTGGGAGGCTGAATATGCGTGTTTTTTCTTATGCAAGCAACTCTTCTATTTATAATACACACACACGTGTGTGTATTAAGTTATTTCTGTTTAAGGAAAACTGAATTGGGAGATAATTGAGTCGTACTTTCATTGATAATAGGGGCCTCTTTATATAGAAGATTACAAGCATAGAGATAGAGTTATACATGAAAACATAATCGTACATTGATTGGATATCTCCTAAGATTCTTCAAGAATATCTCTAATATAAACCATATTTCAACTAGAGCAAGTAACTTCGAGTTTGGGCTAGGCACATATTCTGGATTTACTTGAACACTCTCCCTTGCGTCGTCCAAACGTGGTGCTCCTCTCGTTGCCTCATTAAAAACCTTGCCGAGTAACAAAAACCCTGTGGAACAAAAATAACCTCAGTCGAAGGGGAAAAAGAGCACAACACACCCTTCACGTTTCGAGACCATATATATAGACATCTCCCCCTGATGTCTGCATCTCCCCCTGATGACAAAGGTCATGGGAGTTCGGATAACTTCCACAAAAGATGCAACCAACATGTTTCTCGAAAGTGGAATTTAGGCAATGACTTAGTGAGCAAGTCTGCCACACTCTCCTCAGATCGAACCTAATTCACTTTGATCTTGAGGAGAGTCTGTTGTTGCTGATTATGCTTGGTGTTGGCGCTTTTGATGTAGCATTTGCTTCTTTATTCAAAACAAGCAGCATTATCTTAAATGCTCGTAGGCTCATCTGTGGTAGACTTCAAACCACAATTGTTCGAACATGCATAATTATGGATCCAATCCATATACATTCACGAACCACTTTGTGAATAGAAATAATCTCTGCATTGTTCGAAGATATAGCGACTAGGGTCTATTTCTGTAGACCTCCAAGATATCACGGTCTTTTCCCATGGTGAACACTTAACCATTTTGGGAATGACCTTTATATGAGTCAGAGAGATGCCCAACATCAGTAAAACCTTCCAAAACACATGTCGTTTTGGGATGGGGATAGTGGACGCAAGCCAGTGTTGGCGGCGTTCCTGGTGTGTGATGGGTCTGAATCCATCATCTCTCTATAGGGATAGAACGAGCCCATATCAATCGTACATCTCAAGTACCGAAAGATATCTTTTACACCAATCAAATGGCGTAGCGTATACCTTGGCTAACAAGTTCACTGCAAATGAGATGTCTGGTCTTGTGCATTGAGCTAAGTACAATAATGCGCTTATTATACTCAAGTAAGGCACTTCTACCTCTAGCACATCTTCATCATCATCCTTCAGACGAAGAGGATCCTTTTAAGGATCAACACTACGGACAATCATGGGGGTGCTTGAAGGTTTGACCTTGTCAAAATGCCTAAGCATCTATTGACACGATGCTCAAGTTCCAAACCGAGACATAATCGTGTTCTCCCATAATCCTTCATCTCAAAATCGGATTTCAAGTGTTCAGCGGTTTCCCTTAACTCTTTAAGGGCTTCTAATGAAGATCATGTCCAACATGAACCGCGATGGAATCTGAAACATGTTATGGAAATGCGTGGGCATATCCCTTCCCAATCAAGTAGTCATTTTAGCGAGCGTTTCAACCTCTTTGTAAACGCGCTCCGTGGTCTTGAGGCACTTGACTTGGATAAATGAAGTTCACCACGAACCTTCATGTATATTCCGTATCTAGATCCCTATAGAGATACATAGTGACCACATTTGTAAGCTGCATGTTTAGTTATTAGGAAACTACCAAACTGACAGGGTAGTGGAGTGCAATGACAACCATTACGAGAAAATATGTCTCATCGTAGTCGATTTCAGGGAGTTTTATGAGAAGCCTTGCACCATAAGGCAAGATTACCATCTCTTTTTCTCACTACGCTTTCTAACGAAGACCCATTAGTCAACAAGTTTTATGTTAGGAGGTGTTGGCATCACTAGCTCGAAAACCTTCCTCTTCGTTAGAGAATCCATCTTAACCTGGATCGCATCTTTTCATTTAGGCCAAATCTCTCTACGTTGGCATTCATTCATCAACGGAGTGTGGTTCGATATCATCGGACTCAACAAACTCATGCGCAACTACATCATCAATTATGATGGAGTTTCTATCCCACGTCTCATGTACACTAGTGTAATTTTCATAGAGCTCTATATTCTCAGGAATAGGTTCTAACGTTGAGGCGTCCCCCAACGAAAACCATAACTCGGAAGATTCTCATGAGACAGATTTTGAGTGTCGATGATCAAAGGATTGGAGTGTGCCAAATTATCCTTCGAACTCACGGGCCTCCCACGCATCCTAGCTGGAGCCATGGCCTATAACACCACAGTACCACTCTATTTGGTGTTGGCGCCATGCCTACCTCCCTGTAGGGTGGTGCTACGTCTTTTCATAGGGACGTACTTCCTTGCAGGCATGTTTGCAGCATATTTGTGTGATCTTGTCACTTTAACAGGGATTGAGATGAGACGTAGTGGGGACAGGCCACGACAATTCCTGTCGTTCCTGCTGAACATCCGTGTTCTTATCTCCCCCTAATGATGGGAAGACTGTCTCATCAAAGTGACAACCTGCAAATCTAGCAGTAATGAGATCGCCTTGCAAGGGCATTAAGTGGCGGATGATTGTTAGAGTCTTAAATCTAACGTAGTTGCCCATTCGTCTGTAAGGACCCATTATAGATATTTGTGGCAGCGCAACTGGCACATAAAGGCACACTCAAATTTGCGTAAGTACGATACTTGTACCCATTCACTAGCTGTAATGCAGAGGTACATTGAGTGGCGGTGGGTCGTAGACGAATCAGCATAGCTGCATGCGATATTGCATCACCCCAAGCGGATATAAGGAAATTAGTGCGCATTACCAATGTCCGAACTACCATCGTAGTCGTTTCCACGATACCAATTGGGTGTGTTCATGGGAATATAATGTCCAACATTAGTCCCAATGCAATAACCATCGAAAGTCTTCGATGCAAACCAAGGTTCTAAAAATCGCTAGGCACTAGTCTGGCGATGACCATGGGACTAGCGCCTAGGCGTCTAGGTGGGCGACTCGGCGGCGCCTAGGCGTTTTTGTATTTTTTAATTTTATTTTTATAGTTTATAATTATATAATTAAGAATATATACTCTTAAAAGTGAATAATAATCGTTAAAGAGTAAAAGAATTGATTAAACAAGGGCACCTCAAGCCCACACCTTTAATTAAACACGACAGCACATGATCAATTCAAATTGTTTTCTTCACATGTCATGTGCACACCTTATCCATTCTTCTTGCCTTAGCAGCCACACACCGAGAAAGGCCACGTCAATCATCAGTTCATCACTGATTCCATCTCTTCCTAGTTCTCGCAAATAAACCCAGGAATATTTTCAAAAAAAATCAAAAACGAAAAATCATTGCACAGTTGCAGCAATATCAGCACTACGATCTCCAACATATGTCCTTCTGCCTTTGATATCCAACTTCACGATCTCCAACATATCTCCTTCTGCCTATGCGATCCAACTTCCACGATCTCCACCAACAATGGAATCTCGCCTTCCTCCACCAACGCTATTCGCGCGCCTCTGGCATCGGAACTATCATGCTCAACACGTACGCTGACTAGTCCACCATGCTTGCCGTGAATTCCGCCGTTTGGTATAAGCTTCACCACGAATTCCGCCTAGTCCAACCGCCTAGCTTGTTCCGCCCAGCCGCCTAGGTCCCCACCTAAATTTGGAACTCCCAGAGCCACCGATTACCCATTAGGCGAGTCGGAGAGCCGCCGCTCAGGCGGCCTGGGCGGCCGAGTTTTAGAACACTGATGTAAACTCTCTAGCATTGTCAAGTTCAATTGACGAAATAGGATGATCCGGGAGTGAGCCCGTTGTCATATGATATGTGCTAGGAGTGTAGCATAAGCAGCCTTACAAGTGGACAATGGCACAACACGTGACCAGCATGTTTGCGTGTCAACCAACATCATGAGATATTCAAACGTCCGCAAGTTGGTTGAATCAGTCCATAGAATCCCCATGGATTCTATGTAAGAACATAATGAGTATTTTCATATCCTTTGCATAGGACGGTCTTAGTTGTAATTTTCCTAAGGAATGGTTTTTGTAAAACGAGCGAGAGGCTTTAGAAGCAACCAATGAGAATTTTGGTTAGGTCTGAGCGTCTGAAACGCTATTTGAAGCAAGTTGGTGATTGCAGCATCACCTGGGGCGCCATCACCATGATGGACGCTATCCATGGTGTCATGAATAGGGACTGTGCCAGCCCCAGGCTGGTGGTGGAGGAGGCGGTGCCCTAGGCAGCTGCGTCAGTCAAACTTAGTCCAGAAATCAACTTTTGATTCAGGCTTCATTTCGCTCGAAAGAAAAAATGTTCATGTGAAGTCTTTAGTAGATGGATCATCATAACATGACCAGGATAACCTATCCTGTAGTGAAAAAGACTGTATGTGTCTAAATCTAAGAGATCTTTTCTCGTAACTTTATTGGATTTAATATCTCGAGTAGTGACATAAAGTCTACTAGAGAGACACATAAACTTCTCTAAGATGCGCCTTTGTTTGCAATCATTAGAGGTATTGCAAAGGAACTCATTTCCGTTCTCTACATGCGTTTTCGCATGGAATCCGTTGGCTATTCATATGTGCGATTCGCCCTAGAAGCGTAGAGAGTTTATGTGACAGTAATCAAGGTGCCATTTGCCAAGGGGAACTTGGGCTATTCCATGTCCTTGAATTAATACTGATGACCCAGCCATCGTAGTCACAAAGTAATATGCTTAGAATCAAAACTGAGTTATAATGAAAAGAAATCAAAATTTAATTCATAAGCCAACTGAGTTACATTATTGTCTCTTTAACCAAAGAAAATCAAATCCAAAATGCTAGCTAATGCAAAACAATGGTAGTCGTCTAACTTATTTCGGTAATTCCAAAATAAATGTGACCAGGTGAGTAAAGAGATGTCGGTGGAGCATGGCTCGATTAAGTACCACTAATCTCAGAACCTTCCTAGACATCACACTTACTTTGGGTGAGCCTACTTTGAAGAAAGACTAAGCCATTGGCATTTACTACAAAATATATGGCAGTTGCCTATTACATCTCTTGGAAAAATAAAGACTTAAATAGAATTGGCGATCTATTGATCCCAGCCAGATTTGTAGTCTTTAACCCTTCATTCTAGATCATCTTCTTGATCTTCTTGTTCCACATAGTGAGCTTCTGTTGCTTCACAATATGCTTTGTAGGCGGTGCCAATTTCTTCATGAGCTCTACAAATGTGTGCCCAATGATCAGACACTCTACATCGAGAACATATATCTCTTTGCTCAAACTCCATTGATTGAGGCGCTTTGAAAGCGTCATTTAGATGACTCTTAGTGTTGGTAGCGCCACCAACATGGCTAGAGGCATTGCCTCCCTCTCTCTTTTCACGTTGACCTCTTCGGTTTCGTGTTCGCCTATTTTGGCGATTACCTTCCCAAGTAGAGCGATTATATGGACCAGAAAGTCCAGAAGAATCCCTAAGGTTAGGGTTTTACTCTGGGCACCTTCTCTTAGGGGCGCGACTATAATTGGATTCTGGAATATGCTCTATTTCCACATATCTCGAATTATAGTTCTTCACAAGGATGTTGTCATGCTTTTCAGCGACATTCATAGCTCCAATGAGCTCATGAAACCTTGTGATCCGTCCTGCAGTAACATCAATTCGATAGTTCTTAGCAACCATCAATGCAGAGACGGGGAATGTAGAGAGAGTCTTCTTAATCAACATCGTATTTGTGATCTTTTATCACATAATTCCATTAAGGATTTAATGTGATGTGCTTCTGAGTTGTAGTCAAGAACTAACTTAAAATCACAGAAGTGGAGGCTATGCCATCTCACTTCACTTCTAGGTCAGGAAGCAGGGAGTCATGGACATTACCAAATCTTTCTTCAAGTGAGACCCACAACCTTCTGGGGTCTTCTTCATTCATACACTCGTACTAGAGCGAATCATCCATATGTCGAGTCATTAGGATGATGGCTTTCGCCTTATTTGCCGCTAAGGCTGCTCGATTTGCTTCCAAAGCTTGAGCTTGCTCAACAGTTAGCAAGTCTTGGCTAGGCTCGAGAATCGTATCTAGGATTCCATCGGCCTTGAGATGCTGGCGAACATCACGAACCCACCTGTGATATTCAGAGCCAGTTGTTCCTAATGGAGCAAAGTCCAATTTATTCAGGTTACTCATCCTAAAAGAGAACAAGAAAAAGGGTTAGTTTCGGAGCGGAAAAAGCTATCACGAAAATATATAAAATTTCTGAGCGTAGTCGCTTCCGAGAAATTCAATTCCAAGAGGTATTAGATTAGATCGAAACAATGACGTAAGTGGTCGATCATAAATTCTCTTCAAACTCTAAGTTTGGAGATCTCTGCAAGCTCTAAGCTTGGAGTGAGCACGAACCCCCACAGTTCTGCTTAATGTGGTCTCCCCTATGATGAAAAAAGGGGGGTAGAAGAAGGGAGGTTGCAAGTCCCCGACAAAATGAAGAGAAATTGAATAAAAACTCAAAAACAGGAACTTTCAGTAAAAAAAACCTTGAAATAGGTTGCCGGAAAATTTGACCGGAAAAAGTGGTTGGAAAAGTTGCTGTAAAGTAGATGACTGGTGCTGACGTGGCAGGGTAACGCGTCGCGCTGAAGTGGCATATATGTTGTCAGTGGGCCTGTGGCAGTGGGCTTTGACTTTCTCCTTCTGGTGGTGGGCCTGCGTTCTTTTCTTTTTTCTTCTTCTTCTGCATGGGCCGCGTCCCCTTCTTTTTTATTTTTTTTCTTCTTCTTCTGCCCAGCACGTGGGCTGCTCCTCTTTCTCCCTTTTTTTCTTTTTCTTTTCTTCTTCTGGGCTCACCCCTCTTTTCTTCTTCTCTTTTCTTCTCTTTCTTTTCTTCTTTTTTCTTCTGGGCTGCGGGCCTCCTTCTCTCTTATCCCTTCTTCTTCTTTTTTTCCTTTTCTCTTGCTGTTTTTTTTTCTTTGCTGGAGGATATGCTGCCTGTCCGGTCACCTTTTGGCCGGTTTCTGGAGAGATAGTTCCGATTCCTGGAGTCTGGGGTCAATTTGGGGATGATGACCAAGTTTTACTGAGAAGGGAGGTGTGGAAGCTTTTGAACCGGGAAGGGATATTTTTCTCTCTTTGGAGGGTCGGTTCGGTACTTTTCCGGCAGGTTCTGGTGATACCGCCTGCGGTTCTGGGCTCTTGGGATTCAAAGTGGGTGTCGGTGATTGCTAGGATTTGAAGGCTACAATTTTAGGGTTTCAGGGTTAGGGCGTCATGCTAATAACGTGTTTAAGGAAAACTGAATTAGAAGATAATTGAGTCGTACTTTCATTGATAATAGGGGCCTCTTTATATATAGGATTACAAGCATAGAGATAGAGTTGTACATGGAAACATAATCGTACATTGATTGGATATCTCCTAAGATTCTTCGAGAATATCTCTAATATAAACCATATTTCAACTAGAGCAAGTAACCTCGAGTTTGGGCTAGACACATATTCTGGATTTACTTGAACAATTTCTATTTTAACTTTCAAGCCTATAATGATAGTAACATTTTGATTTTGAAAATATATGAGTATATAGAAGTTGGCATGGCAATCGATGGATTCTAACTCTAATCATACCTAAACTCTTGTTGGAATTTCTGGAGATGGATGATGCTTTGAGTAAGAACTTGTAGGTTGAGGCGTGTGGTACACTGCCCTTAAAAGTAGATGTCCGCCCTTCGGAGATTATCTCTCGGTGTAGCAAGTGTTGACGACCTACCCTCCAGGGTACAACAACCTCAATCCTTGTAGGTGTACACTCACAATACTTGGATCGTATCGAACAACATGAAAACTTTCTTTTGGTAGAATAAAAAAAAATTAAAGGAAACACATGAGAAATTTGAGCTCGAAAATGAAACAAAGGATTGAGTTTTGTTTTTGTGTTTTGATCTGGAAAGCTAGGGATTATGTATATGGCAGGAATGATCAATGCAATGACAATTTAACAATAGCAATTAAGCTATGTAACTTATACAACCGAAAGGAATATTATGACATTGATTAGGAAGAATCAAAATGTTAAAATAGGAATGACATTTAAACTCTGTAGCTTATGTAATGGAAAGGCAACATATATCTTGACATTGATGAGTAAACCAAAAGGGAAGAAAGCAAATAAAGAACCACCATAATTGCAGAATTAAAGAACCACCATAATTACAGACTTTGAACAAATGAATGATATATGAGTAAACTGATGAAATATTTGTGTCAATCACAATCAATGAGAGTTAATGACTATTGTCATCTGCAATTAAAGGTCTAATGGAGGTTTCAAATATAGCTGGTATTTTGAAATATTATAAGAAAATTCCAACAACTCTTACTTCAAAACAAAAAACAAAACAAAAAAATCTCACTTTTTAACTAGAAATTATTCCATGCACCGATGGTGCAAATGACCCAACACTTATAAGATGATCTCAACCTTAATATTTATAATTAATATTTTTATTAATAACCTAAGAGTGTATTTAATATAATCTAACCATCCATTTATGTTGGTGCACTGAGTCCCCCCCCCCCCCCCCCTCTAACTCAATTAAGTTGGAAGAACTCAATTTCACGCTCATACCCACTACTAGCAAAATTAACAGTCAATCCACAGTGATTTTAATCCTTCTAACTGTTATTAAAAGAAACATACACTCAACTACCAAAGTTATTTTTCTTAAGAAAAAGAACATGACAACACAAATGACAAAATTTTGATTAATATATAGATTGAGCCAATAAGATGATAAAAAGTAAAAAACAATAGGCAGCAGAGACCTCTACAAGTAAATAATGAATTTAATTCGATCTTTCTGAAGTGTATCTATGATCAAGAGATCACAAATAATACAACAAAATTTACTACTCTAAATGTAAGGTTTTCTAACCGATTCTCTTATCCAAATTCTTCATTGATATTTATCAAATTCTTAATTTCAACTTTTTTTTAATTAAAGAAATTATACATTATTGTGATTCTGATCATAGGTCAAAATAGTACAGTAGACAACTTGTGAGCCCTGGAAAAGTTTATCGAGCTTAAGTGAGATAATTCGATAATTTACTTATCGATCTCAGTAATGTTAAAGGATACTCGAGAATATTTTTAGAAATTGTCACAAAATGAAATCGTCGATTTAAGAGTAGCATAATAAAGTATACGGCATGACGAGTTCGTGGGAATTTTCTAAACTTCCGAGTTATTTTTGGTGATTTTTGAAAATTTAGATTAAAGGAAAATATTTTGGAAAAAAAAGGTATCAACCTGGCGCGATCCCAGCCATCCATAAATTCACCGAATGATCACAGCCATTGAATATTAATTAGAAAAGATCAGATGATCGATTCAGAAGGATCGAGAGAGAGAACCAGAGATCTCAGACCCGAAACGCTACCTGGAGACCAGCAAAGAGGATCTGACCAACGCTACTCCGTTCGGCTACAGCACTACTACAGACCATCGGTGTTCTCTTCATCTCGTCATCTTCATCATGCCCGTGGCCTCTGATCGTCCATGCACGGGACGAGGAAGAAGAATCGACGATGAGAAGGTCCGACTGCTCCGGCGAGTTTCAGTGAATTCCGATGACTCAGGCCACCGTTTAGCTTGCCTGTGGTATGAAACCTCATAGTCTCATCATGGTCTAATGCCTGTATGATTAGTTTCTGAATTCGATTTGGTTATGATGATTTGCGTTTTTTGGGTAGTTAAGGCTCCGCCATGTTCCTCAACGCTAACGTCTCTTCCGACACTTCTGGGCTTGCTTGCTACATGAAAGATTATCAGCTCTTCGAGCTCTACACGTCTGTGTAAGTTGTTTTTCCAATTTGATTAAAGTTTAACGCTTTGGCATTCTGGGTTCAGTCGAACACCACCGGCGTTGCTGTGCGTGACGACCGTTTTGGAACTCCTTGTGAGACTGCAATGTTGAGTTAGACTCGAAACTTGGAATTGAACTTCAGTTGTCTTCAATTTTAGAAATTAGGAGGTGGAACACAGATTGTAGTTGGTCGAATCGAAACCTGAAGTTTCATCTACGAGTTATACTAGCACAGGTAAACTCAGGTTCTAGACTGAATGCTTGTTGTTTTGCTTCCGAGTTCATAAAATAGTTGCATGCGTTGCATGTGCTTACGGTGAATCTGTGTTTAAGAGAATGGTGAATTGGATTGGAATAGGTTACTCGTATGAAGTTGTTGATATGTAATCGGGTTCTATAAACTTGAAGTTTTGTCATGATAATGGTTGTGAATGTTGGAAAGAAATCAAGTTATGGTTCTGGGTGTCTTTAGTAGTTTGGGCACACTTTGTGTGAATTTGGGATTGTGTTGGGTGTCCATAGTAATTCGGTGCGATGAAATTTGAAAGGGAAGAAATGATATTTCAGTTAAGGAAGGAAGTTATGTTTGGGTGTCCATGTAGAATCGGGAATTTCGGAATTTGTTATAACTTCCATTGTTTGAGCATTTTGTAAAAATGATAGTAAGTAAAGAAAAGAAATTAATATATTGGGTGGCCTTAGTAAATTGGATGCACGTAATATATATATTTATGGTCGATATAGTAATTTCACGTAAATGGTCGGTAATTTGGGTTAATTATAAAACCCGTCTCGATTGGTCAAACAATGATCAAACTAGGTCAACTGCTGGTCAAATCAAGAAAAGTGGTTAGACGAATTATTAATCATCAAGATTTCAATTATTAGTTCAATGAGATATTAACTATCGAAATGTCGAAACTTAATTAGGACTCCAGTTACCTGAGGAACGGAAGGTTAGCGACTCTCGGAGTACATGAGAGAAAGCATCGGAATCCAAGTAGAGGATTTAGAACTCTCCTCGATTAGTGGTTTTATTATATTATGCTTTTTATAAAATGATGCATGTTAAGTCTATGTGGTTTGGTTATGTTAAAATACAATGCGTACTAACCAAACTGTGAGAGATGTGATGGCTTGAGAGTAAAAGGTGGCATTAACTTCCTTGGGTTCGATTCCCTTAACCTCTGGAGGGTTAGCTACACCGGCCGAATGGTGCCCGATCGCAATGACAACCCGATCCGTGTGTGTAGCTAGGTAGTGAATGCTCTCGCTACCCTTATCTAGTTATAAATTAATTTGAGGTAAGGTCGTGTAGTGGATCTATGGGACTGGCCATCAGATAATACTTAGATTTGGCGCCGTATTTATTTAAGCATCATGCACCAATTTTCAAGTTGAAAATCATTAAAAAGTTTGTCGTTCCTTTATATACTTGGTCTAAGCATTTTTTTCATACTGGCTAGCAAAAAAGTTTATTTATTTGTCGGTTTTTCAAATCCAGTCGGGGTAAAGTCCCTATGAGTAACGAGGACGAAAGCTCACCCCTACAACAATGTGGATGCAGTTACTGTGCACTGGAGATGGGATAGTAGAGGACGGAGCTAGGGTGCAGAAGCAAGTTTGATAAACCCTTTTTTAGAACTCAGGTTCAATGTTTTACTCCGAATCCTCTTTCTTGAACTCCGTTTTCGGAAACTTGTTGGAAGTTAGTCTTGTGTCGAACTTTGCTAAACCTTATTTCTTGAAGTTTATTAACCCTCGAGTGATTATTCAAATCAAGTTCTGGACGAACAACTGATTTTGTGATTTAAAGAATTTCACCTCAAAATTATTTTTAAGCTCCGCTATGCGTTTACGAAAAGCTTATTAAACAAAATGCATAGCGGTTCTCTAAGATGTAAATCAAGTGTTCGGTTTATGTTTTAGAGACTCGCGGCAATGTAACGTGCTTAAGCTGGTGAGGTGCAGCTTGGAGTATTACACAACTACTCCATAATAACATTTTGAGCGCGGAGTAGTCTATGTTAAACAAAATCACTTCACCTTATAGGCAATCTATTCTACGTGACTCCACACATTGAGCACACAATTATGATACGCTGGAACCAAGTACTTCTACAAATGCTCATAGAAAACCTCATGCTAAGCATAGACAAAGAACCAACTAGATACTAGAAAAAAATATATATAAAAAAAAAATTAAAAAAAACGTCTAGACCAGGTCGGAGCCTACTACCTCGCAAAAAGGGAATTATCGAAACAAAAACAACCTAGGGGTAAAAAGAGCACAACCCTCTAAGCCCAAAGGAAAAGATAGAGCCCAAAGCCCGACAAGTCAGACTGGCCCAATCCAATTCCAGCTTCCACTCCCCTGTGCAAAAACTGTCGCATGCGCCGCTGTTATTATTCACCGTCCACCACCTCCACGATGATATAAGAAAATGCCACCATGCCGCTTCGACACCACAACCCAAAAACAGCAACAGAACCTGTGCAATAGTTTCAAACCGAAATTGAATTTGGAAACCCTACGCACCGGACCGCCAGTCACTGTCCCTTTCTCTGACGCCACAAAAGCTTGCCTTCAAGTAGCTTCGAGCCATAACTCAATCCTAGCCATTCACTGTCACCTCCAAGCCCACCAATCCCAGAAACCAGGGACAATAGAACAACTCCCGTTCAACAGCAACACAACGTCAACTAGGGAAGCGCTACCGCTGCCGTAGGTCACCATCGGACGAGATTGCTGATTCTCATTGACTTCGCTCTCTGGCTACGCTCTCGCGGCTAGGGTTAACGAGATATGATTCTTTCCCGTGCAGGTGCAAATAATGCAAACGCTTAAATGTCGCTTTCACATCTCCTCCCTTATTCTAGTAAATTTATGCCATGTCAAAAAGAAAGTTAATTAAAATAAGGAAAATGGATTACATATCATAATCCCAGCTATAAACTAATCAGATGACTTATAATTAATCTCCATGTGATTAACACTCATAGTAAGACAAATGATGGACCGTTGCGACTGATGGGGAGCTTTTTGTCCTATTAGGGCTTAAACGTCATCTTGGAATAATGGAATCCGACATACCACGCACTCCAAATCTAAATCAGATATAATTTGACTAATTTAACAACTAATTACTGAACTTAATTAGTTGATTGAATGTATACATGCACATAATAAGTCACATCAGTAATTAGCTTACTAATTTCAACACGTGCGTACATAAGAGCATTACCCAATACCTCGCCTCGACCGGCGATACACGTACGGTGGCCTTTTTGCCTTTTTGGGTGTTGAGTTCGTCCGGCTAGTGGCTTAGGAAGCCGAGTTGGTGATGAACATTAAAAGGTCTAATTGATTTTTTTGTGTGAAATGGATTGATCTCAGCGTCTGGATATTCCATGTATTTTTTTTATTTGGATTTGTTAGTTTTTTTTTTTTTTGGGTCTAATGGATTTGTTAGGTTGTTGGATTGAGTTTCTTTGATGATGCAAGCATTAATGTGGGTTGATTAATCAGCGGGATCATCGTCATTGTCCTTAATCTTTGATCGTTCTTATAAATGTGATGTGTTTGTGGATTCTCGTCGTCCTTGCCTTTCGATTTATAACGTACTACAAGCGAGTCAGGTCTCTAAAGTCGGTGTTGGTGTCGGAGCCTCCGACCGAGACGGAGTTGGGGGCTGCAATTAGATTTAGACATGCCTTTATGGGATAATTGGCTTTTGGCGAGTGACCGGTGATCTTCGGTCAAGAAGTGACTAAAAAAATAAGGATTAATTTCAGTTTACCCCCCCCCCCTGAGGTTTGGGGTCATCATCATGTTAGTCTCTCTAGTTTCAATTTAATCAGTAACACCCTTGTACTCTCCAAATTCATCAGCCGTGTCCAATTTTTGGACCTCCATCCAAATTGGACATTAAATCTTACGTTGGGGGCCCATTGTAAGGGGTAAAACAGTCATTTCAATGTAAAAAAAGTAAATTAAAAAAATTAAAAACAACACGACAAAGAAACTCTTCTTCTTCATCTGATCTGCCTCTCCTCAAAGCCCGAACCCTACTCTTCCTCTCCCTCCCTTTCTTTCTATCTTTATCCACTCTTGCCACTCCACAAAAAACCTCGCCACCACCTCCATGGCTCCACCAGGTGACGAAGCTCTTATTTACCATACCTACCACCACTCTCTCAAATCATTCTCACTCTCTCTTTTGCCGACCAAATGAAACTCCAACACCTGCAGCAGCAATACCACACCAAACATCGATGACTCCCCGGTAACCATAGTCAACAAGATCAGCGCCTCAATTCTAATCTTCTCCAAACCCTCGTCGCCGCCTTTGATCCCCAAAGACACTGCGCGTCCGATCTGATAACGAAAAGGTGAATTGATTGATTGTGGATCGAGTCAGACCTAGGAGGTAGTGAAAGAATGAGATTGTGATAGAGCTGCAGACGAAGGCGTCAATCCAGAACCACCACCCGACGCGAACATAGGATCAACGATGTCTGGCCCGAAGATTGCCCAAAGCTCCGGCAAATCCATATGTGGTTGCCTCAGTTTAATCTACTTAGGCACTTTGATGGTTACCAGTTCCCGATTACGAACCCGATTGAATCTGCTCGCCAAAGTTTTGCAAATTCAAGCTTTCAAATTTTGGTAATGGAGGTGTTTGGTTTGGGACTGGTTTAGTTGGAATCGAAGAGTAGGATGATGCGTAGAGAAGACGGCGTTGTTTTCCAGTCTTCTTCTTCTTAGTTCATTAATTTGCAATTGAAGAATGGGTTTAGATCTGAAGCGGGCGAAGTCCTATACCCGCTCATTTGATGTGTCTAATTTAGGGTTCTATAGCCACCAGGATCGAGGTTTTGGTGGTTTTGTGAAGTGGGTTTAATTATGTGATGGTTTTGAAGAAATTGTAGTGGGTGATTTGGTTTTGTGCTTTGTGAAATGGATTTAATTCTGCGATCAGTTTCAAAACGAGAGAGAGTTTGAGTTATGTGTAATTCAGGTATAAAGGAAGAAGATAAGAGTTAAAAGTGTAATTTAGCTCCTCAAGTGGGTCCAAAGTGGGAAAGTCAACGTCCACGTCAGCAATTAACGTCCAATTTGGACGGAGGTCCAAAAATTGGACATGGCTGATGAATTTAGAGAGTACAAGGGTGTTACTGATTAAATTGAAACTAGAGGGACTAACATGATGACAACCCCAAACCTCATATGGGCAAACTGAAATTAGTCCAAAAAATAATAATTTATAAGTATATGATTACTCAGAATTGTACAGAGATATTTTGAGTTATAACCTAATAGTTAATATGTGGTTAAGCTAAGACAATATCAGTATAATAATATATTACTAGTCACCATATCACTGTTAAACAACTTATTTTATCAATTATACTGATGTTTTACCACATACGTTAGTAGTTACAAACTACAGAGACGGACTATCACTAAAAATTTAAGAGGTCGAATGTAAAAGGTTTGTTTTTTATACCTTGAACATGAAATTGAAATGTACATTTAAATTGATAATGATTAAATATTTTTTCTACAACCATATTGAAAGTTGCCAAATAAGAACTGAATATTTGTTACTTTCACTCCCAGAACAATGCTTAAATATTATAAACCAAAAACAAAAAGAAAAATTAAAGAATTCAAGTATGTTATGACCACTGATATTCCGACTTAGCTCTGCTAGGGTTTTAGAGACATCGTCCCTAGCGGGCGCATCTCATATACCTTCTTCATAATCATGGATAAATCTAAGGTTCTAAGCTTGCTGTTTCTCTTTCTATTTTCTTTCACTGGTGTTGGTGTATTGATGTTCCCATGTGGGAGGGTATTGATGGAGATTCTGATGCAATAGACGGGCTGGCGTCGGTAGTTTTCTAGTGACGTGAGGTTGACGGTTGACCGAGTTGGTGTTTTGGGACGCGATGGAGGCATCAATGGGGGCGCACTGCTCCTGAGATTTTGGAAGCTTGGAATCGCGATTCTTTTCTTGGATCTCGCCTGCTTGGGTCATTTCCGTGGTGGTGATGGTGATTTGTGCAGCCGACGGTCTTTGACTGGATCACACGACTTTGTTTCTATTACCACAAGATTGATCTGTTTTCGTGGTGCTGACGTTGGCAGTCTTCACCCTACTGGGTCCAATGGTGATGCGTCCTTGAGAGTAAGAATGAGCAAACGGGGGATTCCCCCGCCTCAAGTTTCCCCTGCGCCCCCGTTCCCCATCTGGGGATATTTTCAAATGGGGGATTCCCCACCCCCACCCCCATATTTTCCCTTTTCTCTATATGAACTTTTTTGGTTTTCTATTTTGAAATTTTTTATTTTCTATCTTTTTAAATTTGTTTTCCTCTCTTTTTTTGACAAAAAATAATTCACAAATCACAATTATACGACAATCCAACGGTAGGATCCTCACAGATCACCTAGAGGATCATCTTTACAGATTTATACGATGATCCAACGGTCGGATCCTCACGGATCGCCCTTAGGTTCATCCTCTCAAAATTATGTGAAGTCCAACGGTTGGATCGTCCCGGATCGCCCTTAGAATCATCCTCACAAAATTATATGACGATCCAACGGTCGGATCCTCCCGGATCACCTTTTGAATAATTTTTTTCACAATTATACGAAGATCCAACGGTCAGATCCTCACAGATCGCCCTTAGGATCATCCTCTCAAAATTATGTGAAGATCCAACGGTTGGATCGTCCCAGATCGCCTTTAGAATCATCCTGACAAAATTATACGACGATCCAACGGTCGAATCCTCACGGATCTTCTTTTGAATCGTCTTTTCACAATTATACGAAGATCCAACTGCCGGATCCTCAAGAGGAGTAAGAAAAATTATAAAAATGCTCAGGTTGAAAAAACAAAACAAAAAAACAAAATGGGGAACCCGCATGGGTAATGGGAAACCCCGCCCCCGCTTGACAAATGTGAGGAAAACTCGCGGGTACCTCGCCCCCCACCCCCGTTTGCTCATTCCTACTTAAGAGGCTCTTATTCAGGATCCATGGAACTGCATCCCCGGTGGCCTGGAGGATAATCGAGTCAGCGGTAAAACTGGTTGTTGAGCCAAAAGCTCGGGATCTGGGATCCAGGTAGAGTTTAGGATTAGTTCCGACCCACTTTTTTTGCGGGGCTTTTTTAAAAAATTTGGAATGGCTTGAGACTCTTGTGTGTTAGTGATATTGGATTCGAGACCCAGGTTTATGGTATTTATTTGTAAAAGATTGCCTGCCACTATGATCATGTTCTGACACCCTCGGCCAGCTTCGATCTTTGGGTGGAAGATTGCCCTATGTTCTGCGCTGAATTGACTTTTGTCATTTTGTGCGTTGGATTTGCATGGGTAGTCAAACCACTGACTATTCAGCTCGCTACATAGCTGCAATCTGTAGTGTAAACTTAGCTATGCGTTCAGACATTGCTGCTCTTGCTTCATTATTATTTCTTTGTATTTTTGATGTAATTTTTACATCTTTACTTTTTGTACTGTTTATTTTCTTTATTGATGCATTTTTGCATCGTATAGTTGTACTTTTTCTATTTCAATAAAGTTTCTGATCTCCTTAATATAAAAAGAAGTGGAATGGAAAGACCAGAGAAAGGAAAATTAAATACGAATTAAGGAGGTTCAAATATATATAGTACACATCGACCAAGGAAAGCTATTCAACATTGGCAGGAGTCTGGACCTCTCTGAACCTTAATATAGGTCCGCCATAACGTTGGTTACTTAGGAATTAGCGATGACCATCCATCATAATAAGTTTCTGATTGGAGTTCTAGTTATTTCTTCAATTTTTTTTTTTTGGGCAGAAAACATTAGCATGTTTGATTTTTTAATTTTTTTACAAATTATTATATTTGATAAACCAGTGTTTGAGTATCTTGCAAACTAGTGTTTGAAATGATTTTTCTCTAGATTGCAAAATGATTTCTTAAAAATTGGCGAGCATCAAGTGATTTCAAATGAGATGTCCTCGTTGAGGGGGTATTTTTAGGACCCTAGACATCTGTATATGGGAATATGGGATCGATCATTGCTTTTTTTCTTTCTTTTTGTCGTTTTCGAATTCATAAATTATATAAATGTGTGGCATGTATATAACACGTGTGACCATTTCCTGCCATGAAAGTTCACTGCAGCTACGTTCGACAACAACTAGCTCTATTTAAATCATACATTACATTACACACCGTCAAAAAATCATTTCCAGCAAATCTACACAAACCTGAAACCCCCATCATCAAACTCTTCAAGAACACCTTGTTGTGTGCTTATATTGCATTGTGTGAAGGTAGAAATTAACATGTACGGACAGACAACCCTAGAGTCAGTAGATTCCGACTTGGCTCTTCTTGAATCCATTCGACAACACCTTCTAGGCGATCATATGGAGCCTCCGGCAACCATCTTCGGCGGCGACGTAGACGACATCATCCCCTTGTTTTTCCCCAGTTCTACTGCTGCTTCAACCTGCTTGAGTGGGCTTTTTACCACGGAGAACTGGTGGGAATCGGCGCTAAAACCCGAGGACTCTGAATCCGAAGCTGTAAGTACACCGGAGGAGGAGGAGGTTACGTTGAGGAAGCAAGCTCAGAATGCGTCGGTTAAACGTGATGTGCACGCACCCAGGGTGGAGAGGCATTTCAGGGGCGTGAGGAGGAGGCCTTGGGGGAAGTACGCGGCGGAGATTAGAGATCCGGCGAAGAATGGCGCGAGAGTGTGGCTCGGGACTTACGAGACTCCCGAGGACGCTGGTCTGGCTTACGACCGAGCTGCTTTCAAACTGCGCGGCTGTAAAGCCAAACTCAACTTTCCTCACTTGATTGGCTCGAACAGCGTTGAGCCGGTTAGGGTTACCCCGAAGCGGCGGCGCTCGCCGGAACAGTCCTCGTCGGCATCGGAGGACAACGAGTCTCCCAAGGCAAAGAAAAGATAGAGCGTTATGGGGTTAATAATTAATCAACACCATAGAGTACGAGTAAATGTGAAAATGCTTTTTTTGATTAGGCCATCGAGTTCTACAGGTCATCCCTGCGTTCTTTTCTCGGTTCATGTAATTGCTATTAACCATGATCATTTTCTTTCTGTTAATTATTTTAAATACGAGGAAGATAAGGCCTCAAATATTCTCTTCGATCAGCAAGGAGTACTAGTCTAGTGATCGTGTTAAGAAACTTGTTCAAACTTCAAAGCATCCTTGTAACTCCTATTCATAATTTAATATGTTGTTTTTGGTACTCTCCCCTTTCTCTACCGTTTTTTTTTTTTTTTCATTTTTTTTATTAATTTGAAGTGTTATTGTTATGCACCTTTGTTTCCAGAGAAAGCAATTGGTTTCATATTTTGGTAGTGCACCTGAACTGAGATCAATCCTAAAAAGTTTCTACCATATTCCATGCACTAACAGTGCATTTGCACAATCAAAACTAACAGCGCGTGCAAACCACACACCGTTTGTCTAACGAATTAACTGAGCAAAATTTACTGCCCTAAGTTCTCTTCCTCTCTCCTCCTCTCAGGTTTCTTCATCTCTGCTCTTCTCAGTCGTTCTTTCTATTATCCCTGAAAATCACAGTGAAGAAATTATAAGATCAAAACCCATTAACCAAATTCACAAACCACCAAAGAACAAAACTGATTTGGGGTTTTATAACATCAAACATGGAGAAACCCAATTTCAGCTTCAAACCTAAAGATCAAAGAAACCAACTCTGAATTTCAATTCAAAGATAGAGTATGGAAGCAATTGATGATGTCTAGAGAGGGAAGGTGGTGCTTCCACAAGAATTGTGGTCACCGGAGTACGAAAGCACCGCACCGCCAACTAGATCGATCTGTCGGAGCTGCCAAACTTTTGGCCTTCGATCCCCCCCCCCCCCCCCCCCCCCCCCATGGACACACTAAGACCACAGCGACGTCGGGAACGTAGATGTGAGTCGGATGGGAATTGTGTGCCGCTGCGACGCCGCCCAACGGCGGAGATACGGTCGACCACCGTCTGCGCTTCACGGGTTGAAAAAAAGGGTCGAGCGGATTTGGCTTATACGGTGAAGTATCGGATTTGGTCTCTGGCAAGCACAAGAGTTTTGGCGGAGGATCAACGCCGTGGGGGTGAGGGCGTGAGGCTATGAGCAATGAGGTTGCTGAGATCTGAGGTTGTTCATCGTTGGAGTACAGAGCTCTATTGGTTATGACCAAGTTAACTTACCCAAGCTAATTAACTAAGCAACACATTTTTACCTAACGATCTGGACTAACAGATCTTAACGTGCAATTAATGCCTAGATTAAATTTGGATCAAAATTAAGGGTTCAGATATGTCAGTGCACTAGCATTGACGGTGCATAGAATCCGTTTCCCATATTCTTGGTCTACTTTTAATATTAAGATATTGAATTAATGAAAGAAGCTAACGGTAATAAGAGATTGGAATGCATGTGATCATTAATATATGAAGCAAAACGTGAGAAGGAAAGGAAACAATACTCAGGATGTGTTGATGTGTAATTAATAATTTTTCTTGATGGCTTATATGCTTGATTTACTATTGGGGTAGTGAAAAGTAATATGCAATGATAACTGATCTTTCATTTTCAGGGCAATTTATTATTCGCCCAATTTTTATAAGAAATGTTATGTAAAACTCATTTTGTTATTTTTTTTTTTCAATTTACACCCAAAAGTTATCATGTAAGATAAATAATACAACCATTTCCCCCTCAAAATTACAGAAATTGCCACTGAAGGAAATTTTTTTAATCTACGGTAATCTACCTCTTGCCAAAAAAATAATGTTATGTATTTTATGATTAAAGCTCTTTGCATTAATATTTTTAATTGTAGGTGTTGTAATCCCTAGCTTTAATATTGTCATCAATATTGTTAGAATCAATGTATATACTTTTTTATGGTTTTTTATGGAGAACAGTATTTATGATTTTATTTATTTATTTTCACGGTGCACTCAAACTTCGTTTGGTTTGCAGAAAGGAAATTGGTTCCTTAGCTTTTCTCATGAGCATGGGAAAATAAATTTCTCACTAGTTTCCCTATCAATATTTGGGAATGTCGGGAAAGTAATAAGAAAATGTATTTTACTTTCCTTTCTGATGTTCTGTTTGTGCATGAATAGGGAAGTAAGCAATATCAAATTTTTAGGGGAATTATTAGGTGGTCCTAGAGTACCACGTGGCACTGCCATGTGGTGGTCCCAACCAATAATATCACTAGAATGTGGTGAGGTCCATGCAAGGGTGAAAAATAAAAGAAAAATTAATTTACGAGATCAATTAGAAATTACTACCAGTCACATGGGCCAATAATATCATTCCGGACCATGTAATAATTTCCCCAAATTTCTAATAGTATCCTTAATATCAAAACACAAACAATTCAATGTTCAAAATTTTTCTTGAATAAATTGGTAATAATAATCTTTAAAATGGTATTTAAAGCAGATAATTAATGTGCAATCAATAAAGGGAAAGTTAGAGGTAAAATGAATCCCATGGGGTGTGGGAGGATCCCCCACCCACCCACCCAATTTTTCCCTTTATGTAGGAAAGTTGTTCATTTATTTAGGTGTGCCGAACACAGGAAAGGATAAAGTTTTTATTCCGCGAATCAAACGAGGCGTCAATGTATTAGATGAAATGTTACTAAGAATTTAGTTCATATAATGGTTTTTATTAGTTGCATACCTACCGATGGAGGTTTGTTCGACTATACCATACCTATTATATCCATGCTAACTTGAGGAGTTGGGTAGAACACTTGACTTTCAAGTGACGATTAAAAAAAGATATATAGTAGGTATGACTTTCATGTTTTAGAACTTTAATGCCTACTGTTTTTTTTTTCATGCTATGAGTTTCACTGGTTTCCTAATCCAAATGTATGACACATTGCGATGTTCATGGCTATAAGGTAGGTTGTTTTATGCCATGAGTTTTTTTTCAATACCTTGTTAAAAACATAAAGTTTTAGATACCTCACACCTATGTCACTTATTCGTTACCTGTTACATGTTACCTGTTCTAAAGGTATGTTCTTTAATGTCCTATCTATGAGGTAAGTTGTTTTATGCTATGAGATTTTTATAATACTGTAATACCATGAAAATTTGTTATTAATTTTTTGAAATTTTCTGGAATTAATAAAGTGTTCGGTTGTACGATTTCTCGAGTTGTTGGTGAAGAGGAAGAGTTTCTAACGAATAATTACTCGAAACATTTTATTTTTGAGGGGGCAAACGGTTGACTTTTATTCGTCGAGTTTCTTTGAAAACCTCCTTCACGAAAGTTGTATAACGCATCAATACGAGTTCGTGGACATGTGGAACGCAAAACTCGGAGTTCATATAAAGAAGTTATAGTAAATAGAAAAGGTTTCCATTTTTGGTTAAATAGAAAAATTTCAAAAAAAAAATAGAGAAAAACCCTAGTTTCCATTTTCGGAAACCCAAGTCTTTCTCTCTCTCTTTCCCCGGGCCGGAAATCATCTTAGTTTGTTTTCCGGTCATATCTCGGTCATCCGGCCACCATTGGCCGCACCACTGGTCCCATTTGATTCGTCTCTCTTCCCTCTTCAAGTTTGTGGTAGCTTTGTGGCTCAATTTTGGCTGTAGAAGGTGCAACAAGGTGAAGAAGTTGGGTGGTGACGTTGCTTCTGGGTCACCTTCGGAACTCACGATTCCAGCCACCTCCAATGCAAATTCTTGAGGGATTTTGAAGCTCAGGCGACATACATCTTTCCCTCCAAGCGGCTTGAAGTGATTTCAAGTGTAGAATTGAGGGTTTGAATTCTAGGGTTTCACAGAGTTCTTGAATTTTTGAGGTGATTGACGAAGAGTGTTCTATACTTTATCTCGGCTATAAGAGAAGACGCAGCGGGATTTAGAGGTGAGTAAATCTCACGGTGTTTCGGTTCTTAAATTAGTTTTTGTTTTAATTTAGTAGATTAAATTGTTAGCATCTCAAATCTTATTTATCAAAATAAATATTTGCTTTGAAATATATGAGCTTGATTGTCAACTATTCCCATAAGTTAAAACAATGTTTTGAAATAAAAATGATTTTTTCTAGTAGCGTAATTTGTAAAACTATAGTCGGTATTAGTGGCAACTCTGAGTGGATGACTACGTATATATATTTACGTGATAGATATATATATATATAGATCTTGGTGAATTTGGCATTTTGTTCCCTTTGATTGTGCGATGTGATGTTGAGAAAAATAAATGAAATTGGAAAGAAAAGATGGTTTTGTCGGTTTGAGCTTTGATTGATGTGTGTACGATTTTGATGATGGTTTGATATGTGAACATATTATTTTGGAAATGGTTTCGCTATTGTTTTGAGGTTGTTGCAGATGAGGAAACAATATTATGTGATAACCAGTAAGGTGATATGTGTGATGATTTTGCGTAAAGGACGTGGATGATTTTGTGTAAATGAAGTTGATTGTTGTTAAGTGATTAATGTTGAGATTGATGTTGTGGTGATTAGTGTTATAAATGGATAAACGTGTATTGATTTCTAGTTTATTTCTAGTATTGAATTGCTTGCTTTTATACGTAATCTCCTAAACTAAGTATCTACAGAGATTGCTATTTTTTTATATTGTTTTATCTTCATGTAATCACTTGAACTAAGTTATCTGCAGGGATTACTATTTTCTTGTATTGTTTGGTCTTCACGTAATCAATTCAACTAAATCATATGCAGGGATTACTATATTATTTTGAATTGTTTGACTTTATTATTTCAGTCTACTATTGTGGTTCGAGTTTACTTATACGAGCTGTCAAAAGCTTATCGGGCTTGTTATTGCAACCCGGTGCACTATTCAATGGTGTAGGGGTTGATCTGGCAGGTTAGGGTAATCATGGCTGATGTATGAGTTTTGATGTCGCAACTGTATGTGTTCAGAAGCTAATTTTGTTGCTTTGATTTTCAGACTTCCATTTGTAGTAAGCTCTGAGGGAGCGTTTTGTTATTATTTTGTTAATGCAACTTAATTTGTAAACTTATGTAATGTAATATATAACTCTAAAGAATGAGTTTGTATTGACATTGTGAGTTAAGAACTTAATAGTACACTTGTTGTTTAAAAAAAAAAAAAAAAACTCTTGGTGTATTTAGGGTCGATGTTTGAATCATCATGCCCGGTGTATTTATATTTGTTTATTTGGTTTATTAATTGTGCTTGAAAATCGGGGCGTGACAAATATCTTGTCAAAATGTATATAGTTTTGGATATCTCATAGCTATGTCATTTATTAGGTACCTGTTCTAGAGGTATGTTTATTTAGATACCTCATTGATATGGATGTTATTGGTTATGTAGTCTAGATGTATATTATTTAATGTTCATGGCTATAAGGTATGTTTAATGTTATGAGTTTCTTTTGATGCCTAATTATGATGTATATTGGCAATTTGCATCACTTGAAAATTTGGTTTGTAAATGATATGATCTTCAATATACCTGACTCTATACTATTTGTAAGTTGTGAAAAAGAGATACTTGAGAAATCATAGAAAGATATAATCTTAGATTATAGAGATTAGTAGAAATGGTTTGGGTTGAAACCAATTGTTCATGGCTCAGTGATGCGACATGACTCCATGGCGGTGGCGATACAGATTCGTTGGTGTCGGTGTTCTTCTGCTGCTGTGCACTGACTTGCTGGGATAGATGGTGGTTGGGCCTCTTCTAGACTGCTAGGCTCGTTCTTGTGGGCTTACTTTTCGTTTATATTAGGTATTATTGGATATTTAAGATATTGTAGTTTTATATTTACAAGAAATTTCTACCATTCTGCAGTAGAGTTAGGTGGGCTTTATCCCGGCTTGTGCACTCGGTGTGTCTTGTCTAGCATAGCGAGGCGGCGAGTCATTGTTGACTGAACACAACCTCCTAATGGCAGAATGAAATGAAGTGTCATCGGTCTTAATTTTGATTGGCAACATTGTGGAAAATCTATTTTTATTCGTCCATTGATGCTCTTCGTGAATGTGATCTTTTAGGAATGTTACCACTCTTATAAAGTAAATGCAATTGTCAGAAGTGCAATCATTGTTATGTGGTGTATGTTAGAATATATTATTGTTTTTGTAAAAATTCTTGCTATTATTGCAGGACTAGGACATTTTCATAACACTAATTATAAGTTGGGATTAATGTACATTGTCTCCCCAATGTATTTTACAATTTCGTTCAGGGTTCTCACCCTGTTTTAATTGAGGCCAAATTAAACTGAAACACTTCAATTCTTTTTGTTTCCCTAATCCTAATGATGGTCCCTCATTAGATCTATCGCCATGAACGTCCGTTCAACCTTGTTATGAAGAAACTGGTTCGTGGAATTAAAACAAGAAATAATTGAAATCTTGGTCCACTCTTTGACCGATCAGTGTGAACTTTGCTGTGTCCAAATTCTTGTACTGTGTACGGTCCACCGCATCCCAAGTATTTTAATCACTACCTATTCCTTTTTTGTTTTTTTTTTTGCACCAGGGTCAAAACTCAGAAGATTACCTAAGGGTTGGTTTTGACTTTTGACTATTGAATACTTCTCCAGTCTGAACTGAAGGTCAAACTCGGTGATCCCATTGGTTCATCTAGTGTGCGCACTTTGTCAAGAAAGACTGAGATTTGGGTTAGTTTGTGCCCTAGCTACTGCTAAGTTAAGTAGAAAGGTGAAGCCACGCAGGTATATTATTGAGCGAATCAATTATGGGGTGGTGTAGTTTGCGGGCTAAGGAAGCAAGGAAATTGAGTTTATACTATATACTAAACACAAAATGGCACAAAAAGTGAACTTAAAGGTGAAGAAAACCAGACATAAAAATAAATTAAAAGCAGCACGTATACCACAAGAACAATACACAAAAATAAATTATTCATTTCTGATCTACAAAATTTTTTCAATTCCGTATAGTGTAAACAAATAATAAGAACACGTGTGAAGCTGAATAATAAGAACACGTGTGAACCTGAATAATAAGAACACGTGTCGGAGTACAGTGCACAAGACATTAATTATGGTCAAAAGGAGTCCTCGTGCATGAATCGAAGACTATAGAAATAAATTTTATACGATCGAGCTATGAAACAAAAAACAAAAACATAATTTGATCGAGCAACTTGCATGGAGATAAAATAAAGTCCTCTTTGCACGGAAAGATGCCCAGACAGCTGTAAGCCGGCCCATAGTCTTCACGAGCATGCCCATCACAGAAGGAACTCGAGAGTTCACACACACAACTTGGTCTTCAATGAAATCTCGAAAGAACGAGATAAATTTATTGTAAAAAATATTACAGAGAGAACATAATCAAAATCTCTCGAACAAGAACTCGATCTATCAAACAAACCAAAGGATGGGATGACTAATCGAAGTTGGCTACGCCATTCAATTATTAAAAATGCACTTTTTTTTTATGACAACTTTATCATGATATCTACTGCGAATTAATCTGCTATATCATATTAGATAATGATTGCATTATTACAAAATCTAAGGAATCCATGATGTGGTAAAAGATGGAGCTTTCCATAACGGCTCCAACTATGGAAGGCCAAGAGCTTCATTTGTAAATGAACGCTGGTCAATTTTGAACATCGTGTTAATTGCCAAATGCTGAATATTATTCTGTTCCATTGAAAAGGAAAAAAAAATATATATATATATATATGAGATTCGAAGTACATGGAGAAAGCTGAGTCCATCACAAAGTACGTAGACCAACTATCTCTTGTTAAAACTTATCGGAAAAAAAAATATATATCTCTTGTTAAAAATGGCATTCACCTGCCACGTGGGAGGACTCATGTGAGTCATGTCAATACAACTCCACGGTTGTTTTGCTGAATCTAACCCCCATACGCACACCAATTTTCAGAGAAGATCCCTCCACCCAATCTTCAATTTCGTCAAAATTTTTCTCGAGTTCGGCCTCATAGTTTTTTTTTTTAATTTTATTTATTTGTTTTTTTTTATCAAAGGGAACTTCATTAATAATGAAAATATTACAACGGGTTGTGGAGCAATAATCTGTAACAGTTCACCGATATGGCAACCATGACAGGATAATTGACCCAACTGGACTTCGCACTCGAAATCCATCCTGACAAACTGATGAAGCCAATAAGGCCCAGACTCCAAAAAAAGCAAAGGCTGACTAATGTTTAACGCCTCTTTTGCTAACCGGTGGGCAACTTTATTGCCTTCCCGTTTCACAAAATGACAACTACAAAAAGGAAAAGACTTAACTTCATCGATGATGTGACTTTCCAAACTTAAATCATCCTCTTAGTTAAACAGACTAAATCTGGAATAGATTATTAGAGACATAATGGATATCAAAGAAATATTAATGATCTGAAAAAAAAAAAGAAGTTAGTGAGAGACAAAAGTGGGTTATGAGATTTTTTTTAATAAAAATATAATTTGTAAGTGTCATAATTACCCTTGTGATTTAATTAATTCTAAAAAAAATTAATATTTCAGGGTCATTTATGTCAATTTTTTTTGTTTTGGCTGATAAAGCTTATTCTCTTAATAATAGTATAGATAAGATATATAAAAGAGTTACATACGTTAACTAATTATAATTGATTAGCGATGGTCAATTGTTTTTAGTGTTCCTTGAGCAATCAAGCTTTGATTCACACTGAAAACTTGTTGGCTTTATTATTGAAAATTTTATCACATGGCATGGGGATGAAAAATTAGAAAATGTCTGAAATATCTCGAAATGTCGTTTAATTTCGATAATATTGTTCTAAATTATTAGGCGCAAAGTTTTATTTTTTAGTCCTTAGGATGAACAACCTCACTGTAAAAAGTGCAGATAATGAAATAGGCAAATTGGAAGTGAAATTTTTCATGGGTAAACTTGCTTCATTGGGATGACCTAGACAAGAATTTTTTTTTCTATTATTGTTACTCAGTCGTTCGTTAAGGGCACGTTTACTTACTTGGAAAGAAAATGAATGATTATGGGGTAAAAACATTCATGCGTTTACTAACACATAAAGGAATCGGAATGATTCCGGGTAAAAGAATTCATGCGTTTACTAATACATGAAGGAATCAGAATAGATGTAGGTCTCACCTCCTTATCAAGAATCGATTCCTGAATACTTAGGAATTCGATTACGAAGGGGGGAGATAGGTTTAGGAATCATTCATCCGGAATCAATACTGATTCCTTTCTTCTCCCATTCCACTTGTCTCCGATTCATGATTATTTTCCATTCCAACTAAGTAAACGTGCCATAAGTGCATAATGGGCCACTTATCCGCAATGCCAATTGCTTACATAGTATCTGCTTATGAAAATAACATTGTATGCTCCCAATAACTGAGGCAATTATATAAATCCGATGCCTCCGGCATATTGGGGGCCTGAGATGATGGCCGCCTCACTGAGCAGCCCTCACGACCAGCCTTGAGGAAATTGAATATGCCTCCAAAGGTAAAGATCTTTACTTGTAATTTAATTAGAGGTACGCTTAAAACTAGAGAAAGATTATTTATGTATTGTTCATTTAGTTCTCAAGTATGGCATTTATCAACTGAGCTGCCTAATCTAGTTTGTTGGAATGATTCCTTTATCAATTGGTTAAATTTCCTTTATGAACATTCAACTATTTCAGATGATGATTTTGTAAGAATCTTCCTCATATCTTGGTCTATTTGGTCTTCAGGAAGCCTTATTCTACAACTACAGTCATATTTATGTGGAAGGAGATTCTAAGCTTATAATCGACAGCCTCTTCACAAAGTTGATGTTTCTTGGAGGATTCAAATGTTGGTGGTAGATATTAGAACTTTGTCTTCTCAGTTTTCTACTATCTGTTTTAGGGATATTTATAGAGAAGTAAATTTTGTTGATGATCAGTTAGCTTCGCTAAGAAATGTCATTTCTAATACTTCTGTTTAGTTTAATAGTCTCTCCTATTTTTTTGTATGTCCTCAGCATTCCATTTGGATCAGCTGGGAAGGGGTTGTTCTAGTGTTTTTTTTCTTTTCTAATTTTGTTTTTATTACATAGAAAAAAGATTCTAGAGGTTTTTGTTTGTAAGTTTATTTCCTTCATTGATAAAAAAGAAGAAATTTTTTGTACCTTCACCTCATCAATAAATTATCACAGAAACATGTCCAAATAACACATTTATTATAGAAAACACGTAGATATCCTCAACTCTTAGTGTATGAGGTTAATTTTATAGGAAATTTTGATGAAACTACTGAAAACTAATAGCAAATTGGCGACATATGACAAATGTGAAGGAATTTTAAAAATGAAGGGGTAATTTATTGAATTGAAAAATTAAGAAGTAAATTGACAAACATGAGGAGAAGAAAAAAGTTAGGATTGTTTGCTCGTGAAGTCAGGAATTTTTATCACAAATAGTCCCTGAAGTTTGGACTACTCGACACTTTAGTTCTCAAAATTCGAAATCTATCACATTAGTACACTACTAGAAAAAGTACCCATCACAGACGGATGAGAATCCGTGTGAAATCAGAGTATTCCATATGGAAATCCGCGTGAATACGTCAATACACACGGTACAACGACAGATTAATAATCCATACATATTACTGGTGTTGCTAATGCTATATGCACACAGACTAAACATCTGTGTGTATTGGAGTGGTTTTCATACAAAATTCTCTGTGTGTGAATATATGTGTGAATCTCATCTGTGTGTAATAGGGGGTTTTTCTAATAGTGGTACCTTAAAATCAATTACTGATATACTAACGATAATCTCCGGTAATAACACCGTTAACTCCTCATTTTCACCAAGGACCTATTCGTCTTACCCTCTCTTTCTCTCCTTGACACAAAACTTATGATACCTCGAAAATTCATTATTAATTTTCAGAAGAAAAAAAAATACAAACAGTACCCAACCTATGGCCCACTATGAATTTCTGTACCCAAATTTTCAAAACTATCACATTGGTACCTGAAGTTCGGGCCCCGACCCAATTTTAGTACCTGAAACACTGTTGGCCGTTACGGAGTCAGACAGGTGGCATATATATTGAAGGGCAATTTCGTCATTTCATGTTTTATTCATTATTTTTTTCTTTCTTTAAGCATTTTTCCTCTCTCTCTCTCTCCCCTGTTCTTTATTATCTTGTTCTTCCCTCTCTCCAGATCTTCATTTTCCTCAGCACCAACCCTATCATATCACTCATAACTATCATATGATGGGTTTCACATCAGGCAATTCCCCATGAAGTTCCATTCTTTTACAACCCATTCTTCATCACCCTCAGATCATCATAAATCAATTCCACATTTGTTTCAACTACTTGTCATTTATCTCCACATTCCATCCTCAGTCTGAGCAAAACCAGTACTTTCACCTTGTCCGAGCCACCACAAGCAACAACAATGTTTCTTCGGACTTTGATTGCAATAATCAAGATCCTACTGATACAACAGATGCATTTTTTTTTGCGGCTTTTCTTTTGCTAACCAGAATGGTGGCTCCTCTTTGGCTATCAAGAATCGCTATAAGGCTATGACTGCAAAAAAGGCATCGGAGATATCAGATAACAACAAAAATCATAGGGATCAAAGCGTTTTGAAGGAGATTAACCACAATTAAGTCAAACTTATCAAAAATAACCCAAAATTTCAACTGCAGCCCCATCACAATTCACATGTAATAATGAAGAACAAGCAAGTAAGCATTTTGCGAAAGCAAACCAGACTTACACACAAACCCAACTACCACCAATGGTGAAAACGCATCATTAAACACCCAAAACCCAGAAACATGAGCAAACTACAGAGCTGAGCAGCCCAAATGAAGATTGAAGATGCTTTCAACGGTAACAAAAACCAATTTCAGAGTAACAAACAATAGCAACCCAATACAAAAAACACAGTTGCAATGTCAATTCAATTCAGCTATGCAATTAAACATTCAGGGAGCAATTGATGAGGAAGGCAAGATGAAGTGCCGTCATCTTCTTGGGTCAAGGTGACGACACCTTCGATGGTTGAAGTGCCCTTAAGGACGGCGACGACCTTCTTGGTGGCAGCAACGACCGTGAGGGGCTTGGGGGTGGCGGCGAGAGACATGGATTGGGATTGGGATTTGATGGGGAGCTTGAGAAAGACGTCATGGAAGGCGGAGTGGAGAGTTGGGCGGGGGTTAGGGGTTTGAATTTGGGCGAAGATAGTGGGGGATGAGTAAGCTGAGTGCATCACAGAGTGGGCTGCCATGCTGCCAGTGCTGCTTGCATTGGTTGGTGCAGAAGGGGAAATGAAGATGATGATGATGTTGATAATCCACCCCATTCTGTGTAAATTTCAATCGACTCAAGACTGGGTAAAAATGGGAACTCACCCCAATCTGCAGGGAGGAGGAGGAAAATGAAGATCTGGAAAGAGGGAAGAAGAAGATAATAAAGAACAAGGGAGAAAGGAAGAGAGGGGGAGAGAGAAAAAATGCTTAAAGAAAGAAAAAAAATAATGAATAAAACATGAAATGACGAAATTACCCTTCAATATATGCCACATGTCTGACGCCGTAACGGCCAACAGTGTTTCAGGTACTAAAGTTGGGTCGGGGTCCGAACTTCAGGTACCAAAGTGATAGTTTTGAAAATTTGGGTACAGAAATTCGGAGTGGGCCATAGGTTGGCTATTGTTTGTATTTTTTTCCCTTAATTTTCTGATAATTTTTTGAAGATTATTAAGTTGGTTGTTAGGATGATTACATGGTTTGGGGGTAGAGTGGAAGTGTTTTGAACGAATAATTACTCGAAATTTTTTTATTTCGAGGGGAGGAGTTAGCTTTTTATTCGTTGGGTTTCTTTGATTCTTTTTCATGAAAGTTGTAGAGCACGTCTATACGAGTTCGTGAACATGTTGCACGTGTAAATCGGAGATTGTATGAGAAAGTTATGGTCTGCAGAAGTTTTTACTATTTTGAGAAATTACTATATATAAATAGTATGTTTCCGGATTAAATATCATAACTGATATTTATGCAAATTTCGGTTTTGGGAAACTTTGCTCTCCGTTCTCTCTCCTCTTCAGAAACCCTGACCCGGCCAGATATTGTCCGACTCAACCCGGCGATTTCTTCATTTTTCGGCATCCTCTGGCAGTGATACCAACCCAAACTCACAAGTCTCAGCCTCCTGATTAGATCCCAGCCACTGTCCTAGCCCAAATAAAGCCGTACACTGCGGATCGTACGATGACTTTCACGATGGCGTCAAAACCTGCTTGGTTCTCCCTTCTCTCCAGCCACGGCGGAGCTCAAAACTACTTGGGTTTTGTTGTCACGCCCCTGATTTTTACAACAATAAAAATCGATATATATATAATCCCATAATTATACATGCGTGAATGTTCAGTCATCAATACAAATACCTGGAACATCTTTCCTTTAAAACAAGTACTTACTGAGGAACTGAACCATCCAAGATAACATACACTCGCTCCACAGAGTTATATATTATACAAATTTACGAATTAAATTGTCATCACAAAGTAAACTAGAACTCTATTGAAATTGTAATCACTCGTCCTACCAAGGACGTGATTACATATTTCCTGCCTTGATCACCATCTGCAATCTGTCACCATCTGTGACATATGATTTCAGACTCCGTCTGGTCATGAAATCAACATCAAGGTCGCCATCTGCAACCTGTCACCATCTGTGACTTATGATCTTTAGACCCCATCTGGTCTCAGATCAACCATTAATCACCATCTATCACCATCTGTGACTCTCGGTTTTCAAGCCTCATCTGGTCATGAAATCAAACATCAAGGTCACCGTCTGCAACCTGTTACTATCTATGATCTATCACCATCTGTGACATAAGATCTTCTTAGACCCTATCT
>BDJD01010347.1:56182-68824 GCA_002564525.1 Rosa multiflora
AAAGTGGCGCCAATCGAGGCAAAACCACATCCGAGACCTCCCAAAGTCTTCGGAATACGTCCACGATCGATGTGACCAAACCACAAGTCGATCGGACGCTCGAATCCTCACGGATCAAATAAATTGATTGGTATGAAACTGCAAAAATCATAACACATCCATTCGAACTCCAAAATTTGCATATTATATATCGAAACGCTCGTATCGAGGAGTAGAAGACATATAATACCAGAAACAGTCTCATACATGGCCGGAACACAGCCGGAACTCCGCCACAGGCGGTGGCGCACCGCCGCCGGCCAAAACTCAATATTTCACAAAACTCCCAACATCAAAAAGCTTCATCTAAGCATGCTTGTGAACTTTCATAACTGGATCGAAGTCAGAAAACAAGCCTAAGGGGTCGAAAACTACCTCACAACCCGTGAACAGTAATCCAATCTGAGTTGATCGAAGTTTCACGTGAATCGATCCAAACAAACACCAAGGATCGATCGGCGAGGCTATTCTGAACTCAACCAAGGAATCATTGAAGCCATGAAGTTGCCGGAGTTGTGTTTTCCGGCCGGGTCCGAAAACGCTAACTGTACCGCCTTGCAGCACCGCACACGGTGGATCTCGTCGCTAGAGAGCACCACAGGGATGACCGGAAGGAGGAGGCGAACCAGCTGACCAAGTTTCACAGCCAGAGACTGCCGCAGTTCGCCGGAAAAGCCGGGTCGGGTTGCCGGGTTCGGGTCGGGTCAGTCGAAAATCTTTGATACTGAAGGTATCGACCGAGAGAGAAAAGGGAGAGAAAAAAAATCTTCCGGAAAAGGAAAGTGGGAATAATGAAATAAAATTTTGATTTTCCATATTTATACTAAAATGGAAACTTCTTCTGATAGCCATAACTTCCTCATACGGACTCCGATTTACGCGTTCCGCATGTCCACAAACTCGTATCGACGCTCTCTACGACTTTCGTGAAGAAAATTTTCCGAGAATCCTAACATATAAAAAGTCAAACTTCACACGACCCCCATAAACTGTGAAATTCAAATATTTATACGTACGAAAATCATTCCACTCAACATAAAACCTACGAATAAAGCATACTAACAATTATTCGTACAACTGGTCCATTATTAATTACCAAAATTACATAATGAAAATCCAGGTCATTACATTTGTTGCCCTCTTTTCCAGCAAGGGTTTTCGTGTAGTGGCTCAGCTCGATTCTCATTGTAGGCAACGAAATCGACGGTTGAAGTTCGACGGCCGAAAGCTTTCTAGTTTGATCCCGGCCGATCTAGGCCGAATCGACCTTAGTTCTAGGTATGAAAGTTTCTCTCCTTGATGTGATCTACACATTGGTTAGAATGACTTTTCCATTATGTGAAGTTGGTTGTGTGTCTCGTGGGGCTCATGTGCAGCCGCCTCTGGCGGCACATCCAACCATCCTAGAAGCAGATCATTGCTCTGTTATCTTGTGTTCATCGACACAAACATGTGGATATATGTTGCGTTACCTTTTTTCGATCGTTTGGATGAGTTCGTTGTTTTCGGTTTTGATTCGCTTAGTTTTCGATATTTGAGAATTCGGCTATCAGATTGTCCTTTTGTTTGGGCAATGTGATCCTAGGAGTGTTTCAGAGACTTTGGGTAGTCTAGGATGAAGTTTCGTCTCAATTGACGTAGTTTTTTAGCTTTAATTTGCGTGCTTAGAACTTGGATGCTTTTGTACCTCAGCTGGTATTAAGGTGTGACGTTGATGTGATTAGGTATGTGACAGACTTGTGTTAAACGGACTACGGCAATTTTGGTTTATCTCGGTTTCTGTGTGAAGATGCAGCTGGATTTTCTCAAATGTTAATTTACGAATGGAGTTACCTTATCGTCTTGGAGTTATTTATTTAACTGTGACTATAGTTGGCATTAGTGGCATCCCTAAGTGAATGACTACATGTATGTGTGTGTGTGTGTGTATTTACGTGAAATATATATGTCCTTGTGGATTTGTTGTGTGATGAAAAATATACATGATTGTGTTCATTTTATTATTTTGAGGTGTGACTTTTTGGGAAACAATTTGTGATGAAAAATATACATGCATGATTGTGTTTATTTTATTATAATGATTTCTATTGTTTTGAAAAGTGTTTGAGATTTGGGTAACATTTTGGGTCTTGTGCGACTCGCTTAATGTTTTGGTCTTAGTCACATATGGTGATCCAGATTGGGAAATCTTTTATTAGATTTGAGTAACATTTTGGGTCTTGTGCGACTTGCTTAATGTTTTGGTCTTTGTACGGGGTTCACCGAAAGTGATCGAGATAGGGAAATCTATTATTTAGATTTGTGTAACATTTTGGGTCTTGTGTGACTCGCTTAATATTTTGGTCTTTGTACTGGGGGTCACAGAGGGTGATCGAGATGGGGAAATCTATTATTTAGATTTAGGTAACATTTTTAATTCCAGCATGGCTTCTTTAAATGTTTTGGTCTTTATACAGGGGATCTGAAGACCAAAAGGGTCAGAAGATCATGGGTCACAAATAGTGATCAAGGCATGTTTATCGGGAACCAAGCCTTGGTCAGGTGAATGGTTACGATCAGTTAGATTTTTAGTCTGTCTACAATTGTGTCTTATAGGGGTACCAGTCGAGGTTATTTGAGACTCATGAGTTCGGGTTTTTAAAAGAGAGTCTTGAGAGTATTATTTCTTTTATTGTTCATGAGAAACTTGGGTTTCCTATTTAATTTGTTGAGTTAACAATTAATATGATTTTGTCATGAAGTGACACGTGTGTTTGCTTCTGAGTAAAGGATGGGAAGTTTTGAAAGAACTCAATTTGTGAGTTGCTTCCTTAAGTAAATGGATGAATTTCTCGCGATTTGGGTGAGTTGCTTTTCTTTAGTGAATAGGTCAATTTCTCAAGATTTGTGTGAGTGATAGGAGCATTTTAATGCGACATTTTAGTAGTTAATTCTTCATATTTTGCTTAGTTATTTCCTTAACAGAATCGATTTTTAACTCAGTTTCTATTTTTAGGTACATTAGAGCATATGAAGAAGAAATGAGTTGTAGGTCCATAATTATCTAGAAATGATGGAGAAGCTTGGAAATGCCCTAAAAATCAATTTTAGGACATTTTCCTATTTCGGCTAGGAGAAACCGAGCTAAGCAAGGAGGGGAAAACGGCAGCCTAACCAAATGAACTCCAAATCAGCTAAAACTTTCTATATCCTTTCTAGAAATCATAAGAACCATTTCTTATGAAGAGTGAAAGAGTTATATCGGAGTGGAAGGCCTTCAAAAGATTGGTCCAAACTTCTGAGAAAAAGACGAAAACTACAAATCGGACCTGAATAGATTCTGGCAGCATTTTCGGCAAAACCACAGTGATCTAAGCTCTAAAATTTTACCAGAATGATCTACATTCATGGGGGAACACTTTTTATGAAGAAGTCAATGGCCATATATGAAGTTGCGGTGGAGATAAAATTTATCTCCCATTTATGACAAGTAGGAAGACTGTTTGGGCTTTCTAAGTCATTTTTTGGTAGGCTAGATCCACAATATGTGCTTACATATTTGTCTACCATATCTAGCCCTTAATTTCTTTTCATCTCCACCCTCCATTCATCATTTTTGGCCTATAAATACACCCTCCCCTCACTTGGACGTTTTTCATACCTTCCTTCATCCATTTCCATACTTTTCTTCATCCATTTCATCTTCTTTGTCTCTCCATTTCCTCTCCATTCTCTAGTTTTCTAGTTTTTCATTTTCAAGCTAAGAGGAGGAGAAGAAGAAGCCGTGAGTAAGCCTTATTCACCATCATTCACCCTTGTGCTGTAGCATTGAAGGCTTGCTTTCATGATTCAAGTGTTCAATGTCACAAGCTCTTCAGTATGCATCCTTTGATGGTGTAATTCAATCTTTTTCCTTGTAAAATCTTTGATTTTTCTTTGCTTTGAATTTGTGAACAATGATTTCTAGTTAACATATAACGTTAAAGGCAAAGTTTAAAGCTCGTCGCTATGTTTGAATCAAAGTTGCAATTTCTTTATGGTTTGTTTCTCTGTTGCTTATGTGAGATTGCTTAATTGATTTTGGATTATAGAAATTTTTTATATGTATGTGTTCTTTGGTGGCCAACTTAGGATATATGCATGTAATTGGAGCTAGATTTAGGTAAACAATTCACCTAATAGTCTTGTGAACCTATTTCATAAGTAGTAAAGGCTTTGAACAAAAGTCGAAATCAATTAAGGGGGATTGCAAATAGATGAAATTTTTCATACTAAGTTGTGCACTTTAGTTGACATCCTTTCTTTGTTCTTCATGCATTGAAAGTATTCTTTATTAGCCATCTTTCTAGACTATGATTACATGTTCAATAGGTTTAATTTTAGGTGCTTTCATTTAGAACAAATATTCAAGCAAAGTAAAATATGAGAAATCCTTTGCTTATATACTAATGTTTCACATGGTTAACTTCTTTCTCATGACATAGATAACCAACTAGGGCCGGCCCTGAGTTTTTAGGGGCTCTAGGCGAAAAACAAATTGGGGCTCCCCATCTTCAAATATATTCATAATTTTTTTTTCTTCCTATTCACTGGAAGATTTGGTTCGTCCGTACCACCACTACATTTATAGGCTGGCTAAGATCATCCTTTTCATTGGCATTAAGACCTTGACTTAGTTATGCACTCTCATTTTCATTCATTAACTGATCATGTTCTTCAACATCCTTCTCATTCTCATTCTCACGTATATTTGCATCAGCTGAAGTCTGTGCTTGTTTATTATTTGTGTTGAATTATTACTAAGAGATCCGGCCTGAAGCTTAACTAATGCATCTCTCTTTTGCTTCTTTTTTCTTTTTTTGAGCACCAGAAAGATATTTTCTAATTGGAGCCATGATATTATAACCTGCAAAAGACAAACATTTAGCCTAATCAACAAAAATATTCCTCTGCACACTAAACAACTTATTTTGGTCCCCCAAAAAGCTTCAAAATTTAGCATATATGACTAAAATATGATGACTATATACCCACGAAGGCTGATCATATATTCATGATATATGTAAAATAAGAAGAGTGCTAGCTTTGTCGTCTGTGCATACAAGAAAAAAAAAATTCTAGCTTGCATCACTGATACCACTATGGCATCACTAATACCAGTTACCATCATTCCATTTACAATTAACAAGGAATCAAGGATGCACTTATATCATAATCAGTTATGATCTCTATAACTCTATTAGTTCAGACGAATCAAATAAGGAAAAAAAATAAAGAAAACAGAGCCAAAATCTTAATCATTGATTCATTGAAAATTATTTGAATTTTCAAAGAATAATTACAGACTTACCCAACGAAATTGTTGTGTTAGACTCAAAAATCCTTCTTGGCTCTTGCCAATTCTCAAATCTGCCAGAAATTCAGAAAAACCAATAAAAAACAACGAACATATGAAGAACAAGAAATTGAGACTTTGATGATGATTGCAGATGATGAAATAGAAGGGGGAGAAATTGAGACTTTGATGATGAATTACCTGTTAGATTTGAGATGGGAGAATTTGGGAGGATTCTGGAGAAGTGGAGATGGGGAAGAACAAGACAGCGACTAGCCGCATCAAAAAAGAAGTAAAGAACGACAATATATTAGATATATCTCCAAATTTTTTTTACATACATACATACATACATACATATATAACTTGATTTATTTTCGGGGGCCCGTGAAAGTTGGGGCCATAGGCACAGGCCTGCTGGGCCTATACCCAGGGCCGGCCCTGCCAACCAACTATAAGAATTGTAACCGGATTTCTTGCATATGATTGTGGTTTTGATCTTTGTTCCTTGCGTTCCACCCTTATATATATGTGTTTTTACATTTTTTTATTTTTATTTTTGATTGTATAATCCTAAAACGCCCTTATTTGTGTTTACCTGTATATATTCCTATTCTTTATTTTATTTTTGTAAATAATACTTTCTACTTATATTAATTCTTTATTTATTTATGCAATTACAAGTGTACCCTCAATCCCCTGCTTGAACGACTATCCCTACTTATTTTCTACTGACAACTACATTTTGCAGGGTTAAATTGTGTGCTAATTGTACCACATCAGTGAGTTACTTCCTCAAGTTGGATGGTGTAAGTTGCTTTCTCAAGTTGAATGGGTGGATTTCTCCTGACTTGTGTGAGTTGCTTCCTTGAGTTGAATGGGTGGTTTCTTGTTTTTAGCATGAGTTGCTTGGGAGTGATTTCAATGTGATCTCCTGAACTAAACGATATACTGAGATTACTATGATTTTGGATAGTGTGATTTTTTTTAATTCACCATTGAGCGTTAAAATGATTTCAAACATTACTTGATGTGGTTTTGTTCTGAATTATGATTGTGAAATTCAATGTTGAATTGATGTCAGAGCAAATAGCTTTTAGTCACGAATAGACTTGCTGATGCATGCTCTTGAATGATGAGAAATTGATAGTTAATGATGTGATTTATGCTTATTGATTGATTAGGTTGAGATGACTTAAGCATCTTTTTGTTTGGTCGTTTGAGTTTACTTACATGAGCTTTCAAGAGTTGATTAGGTTTGTTGTTGCAAGCCGCTTACCGGGTTTATTGTTGCAACCTGGTGCACTATTCATTGGTGTAGGGGTATATCCTACAGGTTAAGGTGAGCGTGGTTGAAGCAGTAGAGCTTCCTTGCTATTGTGTTATGCACTTGTTAGTCTTTCGCTGTGTAATTAGTGTAGTGTGTGCGTTTACTTATTAAATTGATGTTTCAGTTTAATTTGTAAACTTTGTATAATGTAATGTAATATGTGACTCTAAAGAACGTGTCTGTATTCGTATTATGGGTTCGGGACAATGTTGGTTGCCTTTGTTTAAAGAAATTATTTTACAGGTATTTAGTGTTGATGTCTGAACCATCACGCCTGTATTTGTGTTCAATTTAATTGTATTATTATTTGTGATTGAAAATTGGGGCGTGACAAAACCCATCACCATCTTGATCAAAATAGACAGTGATCGCTAACTAAAAATAATAAAGTAGGCAAGCATAAATAGTAATTGTATATGCAAAATGAGAAGTATTTAGATAATTGCTACTTATCTAACTTGAGAGAGGGAAAGATGAAAATACCCCTAAAAAATGGATGAGTTAACGGTATTATTGACGAAGGGTATGCAAGTATGTCAGTGATTGATTCTGAGATACGAAAGTGATACTTTAGAAGTTTAGGTAGCAAAGTGTCGAATAATGCAAACTTTATGGACTATTGGTGATAAAAGCTCAGATAAGTATGTTAAACTAAAAACAAAAAAAGCCAAAAAAAAATGAAATATGTTTGTGTTTAAGAGACAATTGAAGTATAAAATAAAAATACGTTTTCAAAATGATATTCTTTTGTTTTTGTTTGCAATGGTGAGATATAGTTCTACAAAAAATAGAGTGCAACCTCAATTTAAGCTATATGTGAAAGTGTTACATGATAATGAGTCATTCTCACTTAAGTGATAGTTTTTGAGAGATTGTAAGAGATAAGTGAATCCCGCTAAAAATAAATGCACAATTTTAAGTTATTATAATTTAAGGTTTTAAACTTAATACATGTAGCTAAGTTCAATTTATCATTCACAGTTTCATAAAGTTATCCTTTAGATGAGTCAAACAGATGAAAACTGGAAATAAAATTGAAAGATATTAATTCCAAAGAAGCTACATGTAAGCACACATTTTTGTTATGTGTTTTATTCTTGGTAGAATAAAGTCTTGACAAACTAATTTGGTAATTTTTTTTTCAATGAAAATACAAATTACATACAACTAAATGGAATCACCCCTTTTACAGCCAAGACCCGATATCTATATACCAGGCATTTCAAACTTGAGCAGGTAAAATAGAAGTCCAAGATGCATGATGAGTTGTATGTCCTATATGAGCAAAAGCATCAGCCAGAAAGCTTGCCTCCCTCCTTACATGCAGAAACTGAATTTGATGAAAAGATTTTGCCAGCTCTTTGATATATGCTATCGAGGTTCTGATGTTCTAAGGAATACTTGTTTTACCATTGACACAATCTAGAATTAATGTTGAATCTTCTTCCACTTGAATTTTGAAGACTAGCATGAAGAGCTCTTGCTTCTGCTATCATACTATCTACATTTCCAATGTATCTAGTACAAGCTAGTATAGGAATTCTCTGGTCATTCCTTATTACAAAAACTGAAGCTGTTGAACTATTTTTAATAACACAACCATCAAAATTAATTTACACAAGAGAAGGATCAGGATGTTTCCATATAATGATATTTGAATGATTTTTTTTTTTTGGTTTAGGAGCACTGTTAATTTTATGATACTGTTTTAGCATAGAAGAAGAGCTAGCTAAAAGCTATTTGATTTAGAGTACTAGAATGTGTCTCTACACCAAATGATTTCTTGCATACCAAATATTATAACAAGTAGACGGGGTCATAGTTGTTAAACCTTCTCAATTACACAAGCAAAACTAACCCAACAAGGACGATGGCACATCTACTTCTCCCTCGTGAAACCCTAGTGGAGCCAAATAGTGACGCTGAGCATCATGACAGCGGTCGTTGCCACCGTCGCATGGAGAGCCGAGCTCGCCTCAAGATTGGCTCCCTCCTCCTACTGCTTATCTTTTCTTTTTTTTCATTCCTTGGCTCCAACTTCAATTGGATCCCTTAGATTCCTTGCGACACCTCTGCCCCTGATAGAGACTGCTTCCGCTGGAGTGTGTCTGTCCTCTTGGGCTGATGACAGCAGGATGAACTTTGGTCGCTCATGGTGGCCTCTTGGAGGGTTGGTTTGGCAGCGGATGACAAACGAGGGCGGAATCATTCTGTCTTTTCTTGCTCTGATACCAGACGGTGTTTGGAAGAGGTTGGCTACGGTGCTTGGTCTTCGAGCGTTGAGTGGTGGTGACCCTATGCGGGCGAAGCTTTCTAGTGGATGTGTTGGGTACAATTTTGGTCTTCTGGAGCAGTCAGGGCTGCTGGTGTCGTTAAAACTTTCATGGTTCAGGTATATGGCAGGTGGTGTTGGAAATTAAACCAAGCATATTATCATTTACCAAGCCCATTACAATTTACTTAGTAATCTTTGAGTTACCTCTGGAATCTTCTAGTTTGTGAACCTTTCATATTCTGAGGTAGTTGGTAGTTGTGTTTTAATATTCCATTCTAAAGACTTCAAGTAGTATCTTAGTATTTTGTGTAAGTCAGTAACTCTTTTTAAATAGGAGAGTTTGTTTTGTTGAAGAATTGTAGCAGTGATTGAGATATCAATAAAGTTCTCTTCCTTAGTTTTCTCTCTTGGTTAGTTAGTTTTGTGTGAGTTATTTGTGTTTCCATCTACTACGGTGAACATATTCTCTGCAGCTATTTACTGCTGTTATTCCTGGGATTCTACATATGGTATTAGAGCCCAGAGGTGTGAAGAGCTGGTGGTGGTTCAACGATGGCCAATAGGGTCGAGTTCTCGCAATGCCCAGTCAGTAAATTTGACGGGAATGGCAACTTTCAACATTAGAGATCCCAGATGGAGCTTTTCTTCAAGGTGATGGAATACACAGAGGTTGTAATCAATGGATTCAGAGATCCGGGAGATTAGGCTAATCTCACACAAAACCAAAGAGAGGAGTTAATCAAGAATAGGAAGAATGATAGTAGAGCCCTAATGTATATCTATGGAGACATTGATTCAAAGAATTATGAAAAGATTGCACATGCTGCTACAACGAAGGAAGCTTAAGATTGTCTCATTAATAGCTATGTGGGACAAGATAAGGTGAAAAAGGTTTGTCTCCAAACTTTACAGCGGCAGTTTGAGCTTCTTCAGATGGAGAAAAAGGAGAGCATCTCTGATTACTTCTTATGCACCTTAGCAATTATGAATCAAATGAAAGCCAAGGGAGATATTATAGTAGATCTGCAAGTTGTGGAGAAAATTCTTCGGACTTTGACAGAGCAGTTGCAGGTAAAGTCACAGCAATAGAGGAGTCAAGAGAATTCACTGCCGTGACGGTGGATGAGCTTATGGGTTCTCTCCAAGCCTATGAGCAGAGGCTAAATGAGAAGTCAGAGGTTGGAATTAGAGTCTCAATTGAATTTGAAGAAGGAGAGAAATTTGATCCACTGCAGTGAATGAGGTTACCGTGGTAAGGGAGGCTACGGCCATGAAACAAGAAACCAGAATTCAAGCTATAAGATAGGATTGAATCACCGATTTGGAGCAAGAAGAGGAAGAGGAAAAGGCTACAATTGAAGCCAACCACGTGATAAGTCCAGGATTCAGTATTTTAATTGTAGGGAGTATGTCCACTACAAAACAGAGTGCAATCAGAGTAGGAGGTCAGAGAGTCATGAGTTCCATGTCAAGATTGCAGAGAATGATGCTAATAATGAAGAGAATCTGTTGCTGGCTTTAAATACTGTGAATGGTTGAGAAAAAACCAAGTGGTTCTTGGATACAGGATGTAGCAACCATATGTGTGGCTATAAGGACTTGTTCATTGAACTAAACGTGTCCATATCATCAAAGATCACATTTGGCAATGCAGCAAAGATGCCGGTGAATGGAAAAGGCAAAGTGTGTATCAAGTTGAAAAAAGGGCAGACCAATAACATATCTGATGTGTATTATGAACCTGGTCTTTGCCACAATTTGCTAAGTGTGGGGCAGCTGTCTGAGAAGGAATATGATATGAGGATCTACAGAGGAGTCTTCACCATTAAAGACCTGCAACAAAGGCTAATAGTTAAGGTAAACATGACCATAAATAGTCTGTTTCCTTTATATGCTGGTTGTGAATATTTACCTTGCTTTAGTTCTTCTACTGCTGGAGATAATTGATTATGGCATATGCGTTTTAGGCATTTAAATTTTAATAGCCTAAACTTGCTTGCTCGGAAGAATTTAGTCTCTGATTTACCTCCAATTTCTGTTCTAAATCAAGTATCTGAGACTTGTGTGATTGGGAAGAAGCATAGAGATCCTTTTCCTAAAGGGAAGGTCTATAGAGCAAAAATACCGCTGGAAATTATTCATTCTGATTTGTGCAGTGTTGAAGTCCCTTCTTATGGTGGTGGAAAGTACTTTGTCACTTTCATTGACAATTTCAGTAGGAAGACCTGGATGTACATCTTGAAGAATAAATTGGAGGCCTGTGATACATTCAAGAGCTTTAAAGCTTATGTTGAAAAACAGAGTGTGGAGAAAATCAAGGTGCTGAGAACTAATAGAGGGCAGGAATATATTGTGTCTGATGATTTCTTGCAGAAGAATGGAATTAAACATCAATTGATAGCCCGGTACACACCGCAGCAAAATGGCACAGCAGAGAGAAAGAACAGAGCCATCATGGATATGGTAAGGTGTATGCTGAAACTTAATAATTTGCCTAAGTATTGAAGTATCTGATGAAGAAATTGTGAATTTTGCTCTTGATGCTGATTGTGATCCCCTCACATTTGATGAAGCATGCCTGCATCAACATTGGTTGAAGGCGATGGATTAAGAAATAAATTCCATTGAGAAAAATGATACGTGAGAGTTGACTTCTCTTCCTGAGGGAAAAACACCCATTGGAGTTAAGTGGGTATACAAGACAAAGTACAAGCCAGATGGAGAAGTAGATCGTTTCAAGGCGAGGCTAGTGGTGAAGGGCTACAAACAAAAGCCAGGTATTGATTATCTTGAAGTTTTTGCTCCAGTTGCTAGACTTGATACTGTGAGAGTGATTATTGCTCTTGCTGCTCAAAATTCTTGGAAAATATTCCAAATGGATGTTAAGTCTGCCTTTTTGAATGCAAATCTTGAAGAAGAGGTGTATGTTGAGCAGCCTATAGGATATGTAAAGGAAGGCCAAGCTGACATGGTCTATAAGTTGAAAAAGGCTTTATATGGCCTTTAGCAAGCACCGCGGTCATGGTACATTATAATTGGTTCTTATTTTATGGAGCATGATTTTCTCATGTGTCCTTATGAGCACACCTTGTATGTCAAAACTAACCAGTAGGGAGAAGTTGTCATTGTGTGTTTGTACGTAAATGATCTCATAATTACCGGCAGCAACATAAAGTTGATAGCTGAATTCAGGGAGGCCTTGACTTCTCAATTTGAGATGCCTGACATGGGTTTAATGTCTTACTTTCTTGGTATTGAGGTGTTGCAAACTGAGCAGGGAATGTTTATTTCACAGAGGAAGTATGCAAGAGATGTTCTCAAAAGGTTCAAGATGGAATCTTGCAATCCAGCCCTCACTCCAGTTCAAGAAAGATTAAAGTTGGAAAAAGATGGCCTTGGAGAACTTGTGAATCCTACTAGCTACAAGCAGTTGGTTGGAAGCTTGCGTTATCTGACTATCACCAGACCATATATTACATTTGGTGTTGGACTTATTAGCAGATTTATGGAATCACAGCGGCAATCTCATTTGATAGCAGCAAAAAGGATCTTGAAGTATATCAAAGGCACTCAAGGTGATGGTGTCTTTTACTATGTAAACTATCCAATTGCGTTTGTTGGTTATACAGATAGTGATTGGGGTGGTGATTCTGAGGATGCAAAAAGAACTTCAGGATATGCTTT
>BDJD01010351.1:0-17172 GCA_002564525.1 Rosa multiflora
AATATATGTATATATTATTGGGGCGGGTTTGGGGATGAGGATCACAATACCATCCCCGCCCCATCCCCAATCTTAGATAGCTGGGATTGGAGATCCCCATCCCCATTCTCCTTTTGTCCTGAAATCTCCCCCCATTAGGGGCGGGTATCCAATGGAGCTCCGCCCCACTGGGGATTTTTGTCATCCATAATACAGATCAATTATTATTTTTTTAAAAAAATAAACAAACAGATTATATAACAAAAAAGATAAAACCTGTAGAATAGAAGGCAATCGGTATATTGGCATGGAGTCGAAATTGGTTATGAACTGGCTTATATCTCCTCCTAAATAATTTAAATATACAATTGAAACTGGCAGGTCATGTTTTATTTTGGCAATAAACTAAAACTGGTCATTAACTATTGCATGAACAAGTCTCTACCGTCAACAAAGAAAACCGATTCTCGTCTGGCGGCACGCCCTCCTGGCGTCGTCGTCGGATAGTGGATCTAGTGTCCGGTTGTGGATGCCCCTTGAAGAATCCCAATCGGAGGGAAGGCTTCATGGTGTTGGTGATGATGTCTAGATCGCAGGGCGGCTCCGTCCGTTTGGAGTGCAGATGGTGCGTGGGACAGCGGTTGGTGGTTGTTGATCTCCCCAAGATTGGAGTGCAGACGGTGGGAGGGGAGGTTGACTGGTGGTGACGAGTCGGTGGCGGCGAAGAGAGGATCTGAAGTGCTGAGATCGGATCAGCTTGTTTCGATCTGGTTTGGGCGTGCTTGGATTTGGTTTGGAGCCGTTGTGTGGAAAGGGGTGGAGAGGTGTTATGCCTCCCGCCCCATCCCCAATCTTAGATAGCTGGGATTGGAGATCCCCATCCCCATTCTCCTTTTGTCATGAATTCTCCCCCCATTAGGGGCGGGTATCCAATGGAGCTCCGCCCCGCTGGGGATTTTTGTCATCCATAATACAGATCAATTATTATTAAAAAAAAAAAAATAAACAAACAGATTATATAACAAAAAAGATAAAACCTGTAGAATAGAAGGCAATCGGTATATTGGCATGGAGTCGAAATTGGTTATGAACTGGCTTATATCTCCTCCTAAATAATTTAAATATACAATTGAAACTGGCAGGTCATGTTTTATTTTGGCAATAAACTAAAACTGGTCATTAACTATTGCATGAACAAATCTCTACCGTCAACAAAGAAAACCGATTCTCGTCCGGCGGCACGCCCTCCTGGCGTCGTCGTCGGATAGTGGATCTAGTGTCCGGTTGTGGATGCCCCTTGAAGAATCCCAATCGGAGGGAAGGCTTCATGGTGTTGGTGATGATGTCTAGATCGCAGGGCGGCTCCGTCCGTTTGGAGTGCAGATGGTGCGTGGGACAGCGGTTGGTGGTTGTTGATCTCCCCAAGATTGGAGTGCAGACGGTGGGAGGGGAGGTTGACTGGTGGTGACGAGTCGGTGGCGGCGAAGAGAGGATCTGAAGTGCTGAGATCGGATCAGCTTGTTTCGATCTGGTTTGGGCGTGCTTGGATTTGGTTTGGAGCCGTTGTGTGGAAAGGGGTGGAGAGGTGTTATGCCCCGTACCTTAAAATCTTTATTAGTTACATTTTTTTTTACCGTTATTGACCGAGGAGTGACTTTTTCTTGAGTTCGGTAAATTAGGGAATTTCTTTGTGAATGCCGTAGTATACGAAAAATCGAGTTCGTGGACACATAGTTTGTTTAAATCGGAGTTTTATCGGGAAAGTTGTGACAAAAAAGGGAAGTTACTATTCATAGTGGTTATTTAAAAAGAATTTCCATTTTGGGATTGAGGAGAGAGAAGTCAAGCTGCCAAATCAGGACAGACCCGACCTCCCCCTCCTCCTTTCTTCTCCTTTTCGCCGTTTCTGGTTTTCCGGCGATTTCGTCACCGTCCGGCCACCCCAGGACGAACTGTTTGGCATGGCGTGATCCTCTCCTCCTTCTCTACCTAGTCATGTAAGTTTTTCACCTTGGGTAGTCTTGGTTTTTGAGTTTTGAAGAGAATTTTAGAAATGGGAAAAATTGGGATTTTGCTTTGATCTCCGGTTTCCGGCCTAATTCTTTGAGGGTTTTGGTTGTTGGTGAAGTGCTGAACGTGTTCCTAACCTTGTTGCAGCTTGTTTTGATCGGTGGAGGAAGATTTGAAGGTGTTTGAGGGTGTGAACAGTAACGTGAACAATAACTGTCGAGTTCTTGGTTTTTGTTTGATTTTTCCGACCATTTCTGCTTGAATTTGGTTGTTGTTGCAGGTATGGTAATTGTTGGGTGTGTTGTGAAGATGATTTTGAGCTAAATAGGTCGAGGAATTGGATTTAATCTTTGAGTTTTGTGTTAGATTTGAGGTTGTTTGGATAGTAAGATTCCTTGGCGTTTGAGGTTGGATGTGGTTGTTGGATTATTGTGGTTTATAATTTTGTTTAGGTTGAATCTCTTGGTGAAATAATTTGGTGTGGTTTTGATTTCTGATTTTTGTGGTCCAAAACTCTTGATTAAATGCTCTTGGTTATAGTTTCGTATCGAATGAATGTGGATTAAAAAGAGAAAATTAAGAGAGAAATTGGGAATTTTGGGAAGGAATTAATTTATATTTTGGTGGTTAAATTATGGTTGAGTTGTTAAAGAGTTTTGATGGCATTGACATTGTAAGGAATTCCGAAATTTAAGAATTGAATCCTAAATTGAAGAATTGGTTGTTAGAGGAAATTTCTTTTGGGTAATGAGTATTAATTTCCGAAGTATTAAGCTTTGACTCTTAGATTAATTTCTTATCGAGGTTAATTATATCCTGTCCTTTTACCACAGGACGTACTGATCCCTCAAGCGAGGAGTCGAGGAGGACACGGGCAGGCAGCAGGATTAGCTGCGAGATTCACCTGTGAGTGGACTTTTGTTTCATTTAAATAATACATGCAGCACAGTATTAAATTTATATCGGATTATTATTTGAGGAAATGTGGTTTTGTGAAAAGAAAAGAATGTAAAGAAAGGAGTTGGCAAGGAGGCTAGTTTCGGAGCGAGTATTAATTTCCGAAGTATTAAGCTTTGACTCTTAGATTAATTTCTTATCGAGGTTAATTATATCCTGTCCTTTTACCACAGGACGTACTGAGCCCTCAAGCGAGGAGTCGAGGAGGACACGGGCAGGCAGCAGGATTAGCTGCGAGATTCACCTGTGAGTGGACTTTTGTTTCATTTAAATAATGCATGCAGCACAGTATTAAATTTATATTTGATTATTATTTGAGGAAATGTGGTTTTGTGAAAAGAAAAGAATGTAAAGAAAGGAGTTGGCAAGGAGGCTAGTTTCGGAGCATGCGTACATTACCTAGTCGGCAGTCCCCTCTAGGTAATAGTCTGGTCGGCAGTCCCCTCCAGACTATATCCCGGTCATCAGTCCCCTCCGGTGAGTCATCTGGTCGGCAGTCCCCTCCAGGTGAGGCAGTTAGTCGGCAGTCCCCTCTAACTACCTGTGGTTAGTCGGCAATCCCCTCTGATGCGTCATATGGGCGGCAGTCCCCTCCAGATGGCATGAGATGACTAGACAGCAGTCCTCTCTAGTCATCGAACGATGTTTCTTGAAAGGATGGTTTAGTTAGTCGGCAGTCCCCTCTAACTACATGTGGTTAGTCGGCAATCCCCTCCGATGCGTCATATGGGCGGCAGTCCCCTCCAGATGGCATGAGATGACTAGACAGCAGTCCTCTCTAGGCATCGAACGATGTTTCTTGAAAGGATGGTTTTCAAAGGAATGAGTTGGAATTGTTTTATAAATCTCTCTGCATGTCAGTTTTTGTTAACGAGAAAATGGGAAAGCATTCAAGCATTGATTTCATAATTTATTTTAGTTTCGTCCACTCACTCTAAGGGATTTTAAATGTTTTCCCCTGGGCCCTTCGTTTTTCAAATGCTCAGATTTCAAATTTGCCGAGATCGCGTCCAGGAACTTGAGGCATAGGAATCAGAGCTTTCGTTTTGTCCGTAGGTTATTACTTAACCTACCTTATATGATATCGACTTAGTTGTGTATATCTGCTCTGATAACCAGTTTACTTTGGAGAATGTTAATGTTTAAGAATCTATTGTCGTAGTGAAGTTAAGGTGACACTTGTGCTATTGGAATGTAACATTTTCACTTGGAATGTAAATACTGGAATGTATCTAGGAGTGTGAGTTTAGTTTTAAGCATGTCCAGGTTTTGTAAAATTTTGGGTAGCCCATTTTATGGGAGGTTATGTCGATTTTTTGGTAGGATTTCACTTAAAGTGGGTCCCACAGGCTCATATCCGGGTTTCGGGGTGAAATTGGGTCGGGTTCTGTCAAGAGGAGGGGAGGTGATTCTTGCCAGCGTGATGGGGATGAAAGATGGACGATGGGACGGTCGGCACCTGCACGGTGTGACGGGTATGTCACCGGTGGTGAGACGACGGGGGCTAGGCTAACAAGGTGGCGGCATGGTGACACGGGCAGCCTGTGCTCTAGGCTTGGGCTAGGAGGTTTTTCTCTTTGGGCCTGGGATTGGGCCCAGGTCCCAAACTTTGTTTTTACATTTCTTTTTGTTTTTCAGTTTTGTTGGGTTTGGCAGTACTAAAAAAAAAGTTTAGTTGATGTTTGGGCCTGGGTTACTTCTAGGGCCGTTTTGCAAGAACTCGCAATAGTATACAGAATATACTATAAACGGATGAGTACCACAGTAGAACCAAAGACAAGGATATCAAATATCTCAGGTCTTACTACTGGATTCCTCACCAGTCAGAAAAACCATTCACAGCAAATCCACAAGGTTACTTGGAATGAAGTAACTTTTCCTATTGAATGGAAATTTTCTGGTCCGAAAAAACCAGCAGAAAATGCCAAAGCGGCAATATATGAAAGCAGAAAGACCGGAGATATCAGTCTAAAATTTGATGATTACAGAAAAAGTGACATCTGTCCTGAAAATATCAAGATAAACAACAATCTTCTTAGAAGAAGCTACAACACTTGAGAAGCTAGTGTTAGTGGCACTAAATTCTATGTTGAAGAACCAACAGAACCTATCACTGAAGAAGAATTAGAAGCTGATTAGACCAGTAAATATGCTTAGAGCACAAAAGCTCTATGATCTCTATGATGAAGTAGAATCCTGCGAAGAACTTGAACGATTAGAAAAACTAATCGAAGAAATGAAAAATTTCAAACCAGGAAAGGAAAGAAAACTCCTTCCCTATCAGGATATTATCTGTCCTGAAAATATCAAGATAAACAACAATCTTCTTAGAAGAAGCTACAACACTTGAGAAGCTAGTGTTAGTGGCACTAAATTCTATGTTGAAGAACCAACAGAACCTATCACTGAAGAAGAATTAGAAGCTGATTAGACCAGTAAATATGCTTAGAGCACAAAAGCTCTATGATCTCTATGATGAAGTAGAATCCTGCGAAGAACTTGAACGATTAGAAAAACTAATCGAAGAAATGAAAAATTTCAAACCAGGAAAGGAAAGAAAACTCCTTCCCTATCAGGATATTGAAATGGAAGAAGGAGAAAACTCCAAAACAGTCATCATAAGAGAGAAGGGAAAAATAAAACTCCCTTTACAGAAAGCCCCTACGGGCAAAAATGGAGAAAGAAATTCTCATAGATTTGTCCCAGAAGACAACATACCCAGAATACCAATTTCTACTCATGGTATCTGGCTAAATCTAGACAAAGCTCTAGACAAGAGAAAAACTCTTGACCAATGGGTTGATAGCCTGATGATGGCTTCTGCTCTAACCCTTGGAAAATTTTAAGCACCAAATCTTCAGGTGTTCTATGAAACTACTCTTACTGGAGTAGCCAAAAAATATTACATCTCTTTCAAAGAGACTGCCAGAGGGAAAGACTGGCTCGAAGAAATTAAAAATTCAAAATCTCCGTATGATTTTGCAGTACCCATGTATGATTAGTTCTGTGGAGATCTCTCAAATTTAAGTGAGAAGGCTAAAGAAACGGCCGAATCAAATATCTATGCTCTCAAAATTTGTGACATGAGATATTTTGAAGAATACTTGAATGAATTTGAAGAATATTACTGTACAATTGGTGAACTAGAAAATACTGATCTAGTCAACCTATTGCACAGAAAACTCCCTGAACCATGGAGACCAGCTGTGAGAGAAAGCATAGCTAAAAAACCAATTAAAAGATTTTCAGTTGGAGGAATTGCCGATAGAATCAGGCAATTATTGAAAGAACAATGCAAAGCCAATCTTAGAGCTAAGATGGCCAAGAAACAACTCAAAGGAGTTGAAAACTTCTATTATGAAATACTGGATATGCCAACCAATTGGGGATGTCATGAATCCAAGTTCCATAGAAAAACAAAAGAAAAATATTACTCGAAAAAATTCAAAAGGAGTAATAAGAAAAAAGATTGGAAATTCAAAAAGAGTTCCAATTACAAGAAACAACAGGAGGAAAATCCTGAAAATAAATTCTTCAAGAAAAAGAAGAATCATCAAGTTAACCCTCAGAATACTTAACCAGGCAAGAAAGATTGCAGGTGCTGGTTATGTAAGATTGAAGGGCACTATGCCAATGAATGCCCAGCAAAGAGTAAAAGATCTACTAAAACTCTATTTGAAGAATATGAGCCTATAGTAGAAACAGCAAATATGAAGGGCTACGAAATAGCCTATTCTGATGATGAAGCTGATGACAGGTCAGTTTACTCTGCCTGATCTGATGAAACAGATTCTAAAGTAGAATACTTAGAATCTAGACAGATGAATGTTCTACATGTCAAAAACTGGGAAGAAAGTAAGATGGAGGCAATAACATCTTCCTATCAGGTGAACCATGGTACATTTGTTTGTGACTATTGATTATGTCACGAAAAGAATGGACTTCCTATATTCTGTGAAAGGTCTAAAAAGACTTATCACAAAGAATGCTTCAGAGCAGAAGCAAGAAGAAAGACCAAAAATGGCTTGTCAGCCAACTGGTAGAACAAGAATATGAAGAATACTTCTCTGAGAAAAAAGAGAAACAATTAGAAACTCAGTTCCAAGAAATCATGGAACCATCTTCCTCAAAAATAAAGGAAGAAAAAATCGAGGAAGAAAAACTCGATGCAACCATTGAACTGGTTGAATACCAGAAAATGTTCCAGAAGAATGTAAACCATTCATACCGCAGGAACAAGTTCAAGAAATTGAACTTCAACAAGAAAAAGTCGTCTCTACTATTAGATACAGCAACTACATAGAGATTGGACTCAAATACCCTGATCATAAAAAATATCATCTACATGCATTTGTAGACAATGGATCAGGATTCACAGTTGCAAAGAGATTTGCAATTCCAGAAGAAAAGAACATAAGAAAAGAACAGATACTGGTGTTACATTTGATGGAAGCCATCTTACAATGAATAAAGTAGCAAAAAATGTTCATATCACCATTGATGGAGGAACATTTATCATCCATAATGTTTGGCAATCTAAAGGCCAAGGATCAGATTTCTTGTTGAGAAATGATTTTATTCTTCAACAGAGATTCATCCAAGATGAAGAAGCAATAGGCTTCAGAAAAGGAGAACGGGTGTTTTGGGTAGACAGGTTTACTCAAGCCAAAAGTGTAGTCGGTCCAAATTTTACTACACAATATCAGAGATCGCAACAGAATAGTGGTGATCTTACCCCCTACAAACCCAAATTTGAAACCGTCCTCCAAATCAAACAACAAGAAGAACTACTTATTGTTGAAGAATCATCTTCTGAAGATGAAGAAGAAGAAGAAACAACTTGCGCGGATGAAGAAGCTAGTTTCATCCACGAGCATAACCTCAAGCACTTTCAAAATAAGCTTGAGTCTCAGAAAATTACCACTCTTGATAAAATCAAGAAACTACTCGAGCAGAATATCGATGTAGACCCTCAGAAGTTTTGGGAAAAAGACCCAGTGGTCTGTGAATTAAGAATACATGATATGAATGCCATCTGTCATGTCAAAGCTATTTCTCAGTACAAAGAGGAAGACCAGAAATAATTCAGAAAAGATATTGAAGATCTCCTGAACAAGAGATTAATTCAACCATCCACTAGCCCTCATCATGCTCCAGCATTCTACGTGAGAAATCATGCAGAAAACACCTCCACGAGGTTGTAAAGCTGGTAGTTTAGCATGGAATTATCCTAGGAGAAAAGAAAATATTCTTTATCCTCGATAAAGTTGATTTCCTAGGAATAAATATCAAGAATGGAGTCATAAAACTCCAACCTCACATCCTTGAAAAAATCTGGAAATTCCCAGATAGAATTCTTGATGCTAAGAGTCTAAACAGATTCTTATGAGTCATAAACTATGGGAGAGATTTAATTCCCAAAATCTCAGAACTAACAGCAATGTTATCTCCTAAAACAAGTTCTAAGAGAAAATGGAACTTCACTAAAGATGATACAAAAATTGTGAAGCAGATAAAAAATCTCTGTAAAAACCTCCCTCCTCTACAACAACCAGAGGAAAATGATGAAATTATCCTCCAAACATATGCGAGTGATAATTACTGGTCTGGTGTTGTTCTGGCAAAAACGTCTGGAACTAACATTGAAAAGATCTGTAAATTTTGTAGTGGCAAGTTCAGCCCTACAGAACTAAATTATCCCATAGGGGAAAAAGAAATCTTGGCTATCAAGAAAAAAAATTTAAATTCTCCAATTTTTCTTGGAAAACCCTTTACTGTCCGCACCGATTGTGCTAGAGTAAAGAATTTCAAAAATTTTAAACTTGATAAAGCTGCGAATTATCCCATAGGGGAAAAAGAAATCTTGGCTATCAAGAAAAAAAATTTAAATTCTCCAGTTTTTCTTGGAAAACCCTTTACTGTCCACACCGATTGTGCTAGAGTAAAGAATTTCAAAAATTTTAAACTTGATAAAGCTGCTGATAGAGGAAGATTAGCCAACTGGCAATTATTTCTTAACTAATATGATTATATTGTTGAGTTGATTGCAGGAAACAAGAACTATCTTCTAGAAGCCCTAACCAGGGAAATGGCGATGTTCAGCCGAAAAGATGACGACGAAGGTCGCAATCCCAGAATCAAAAGAATTGGGAAAGAACATGAAACTACTGAGGATCCTAAAGAAAAAATCCTCAAAAGGTTTCTACTAAGTCCAAAAGGACTAGCCACAACTGATCAATCCCAGGGTAAAGGATTGGCCCAATCCCAGAATCAAAAGAACTGGGAAAGAACATGAAACTACTGAGGATTCTAAAGAAAAAATCCTCAAAAGGTTTCTACTAAGTCCAAAAGGACTAGCCACAACTGATCAATCCCAGGGTAAAGGATTGGCTAGCCCGTCTCAAACGGCAGACGGTAAAGGCTCATCAAGACCGTTGACGGCTGTTGCTTTGCCAAAAAGCAAACATACTCCAACCAGAGTTATAAATGTTTTTAATTATGAATTAAGAACCTTTGCTGACCCTGTGTTCAGAACTGGTAGGAGGCTAGCCCTTCTGCTAAGTCCAAAAGGACGAGCCACAACTGATCAATCCCAGGGTAAAGGATTGGCTAGCCCGTCTCAAACGGCAGACGGTAAAGGCTCATCAAGACCGTTGACGGCTGTTGCTTTGCCAAAAAGCAAACATACTCCAGCTGGAGTTATAAATGTTTTTAATTATGAATTAAGAACCTTTGCTGACCCTGTGTTCAAATCTGGTAGGAGGCTAGCCTACCACCAGAAGGCAATCTTGGATAATCTCTTATTTGCCTTTCAAGAAAGAAACAGTGGTATTATGTTCCCAACTTTGTTCGCATTAGCTGAAGAACTCAATGAAAATGCTAGACCACAGCATGAAGAAGTTCAGATACAGCAGAGTGCTGTTAGAAGTGAAAAAAATCACTATCTTGAAGATCCAGAAAGTGCTAGAGTTCCTATCATAGCACTAAAAGAATCAGATTGATTTGAATTCCATAATCTGATTAGAAGCCATAATTCTGAAACTTGTATTCCTCCAACCCTCTTCATTGTAGCAGGACCTTATGTTGGAAGATATGGTGTTAATGTTCAGAGTGAAAATCCTCAAGAACACAAGCTTTGGCTTGTTGAAAATGGTTTTGTCCATAATCTATGGACCAAAAAAAATGATGATCTCAAAGGCCTACCTCCTATCATCGTCAACACAGTCAAAAATGTCAGAAAAAATGACTTTACTCTCATACTAAAGTTCAGATCTACTCCACCAGAATGGATTCATAAGACAAACGGTGAAGTTGAATATATTTCTCCTTATCATTATGTGAGAATTATTCAAAAAAGATATCTTCAGCCCGCCTGTGTTAGGTACAATGGCCAGCCAAATTCAAGTATTCCATGGATGAAGGCCATGTCTCTAGAATACATCAAGAAGATCATCCAAGAAGATACAATAAATACTTTCCTGGCAGCAGGAGAAAAAATAATTATTACTGCTTATGATCATTCTGAAGCAATCAGTAGTGACCTCTTCATATCTCTCACAAGAAAAGAGATAGACTCGACACTAGCACGCTTACAGTGGGTTGAAAATCTTGAAAAAGACAACCACTACAAGATGTATGTAGATACAGATGTTGAAGAGAATGCAATCACTGCCAGAATGGCCCGGATGGATGACAACTCCTTTGTCCTCGGCCACAACTCAGAAAGGGACGAGAACATGTGAAGCAGCAGGTGTAGAAAGCACCGAAAGCAACTTTGGACTTTTCCCAAAAGCTGCTTTTGCTTTTCAAAAAGAAAGCAGGTGAAAAACATTTCACCTAAAGGAATCTGCTTTTACCAGCCAACCTCCATCATCCGGAGCACTCATGAAAGCAGATAATCACGGAGTTGGTCTGTACATTTTTATGTTTTGATTCCAGTTTGGAGTCCGCTCCCTATATAAGGACATTTCACCTAAAGGAATCTGCTTTTACCAGCCAACCTCCATCATCCGGAGCACTCATGAAAGCAGATAATCACGGAGTTGGTCTGTACATTTTTATGTTTTGATTCCAGTTTGGAGTCCGCTCCCTATATAAGGAGCTTTAGGTTTCATTGTAAGGCATCAGAAAATTGGGAAGAATCATATTCTCTCAAGAAGTAAGATAGTCATCCAAAAGGAATCTGCTTTTACCAGCCAACCTCCATCATCCGGAGCACTCATGAAAGCAGATAATCACGAAGTTGTTCTATATAAGGAGCTTTAGGTTTCATTGTAAGGCATCAGAAAATTGGGAAGAATCATATTCTCTCAAGAAGTAAGATAGTCATAGTAGTAGAGTGCTCTTTCCTTCCTGTCTAGTGTGAAGTAGTGTGCTTTCATTACAAGTAAGTAACTGTGATCATTCTTATGGATAGCTAAACAACTTTTTAGCTCTTTACCTGAGAATGAGGCTCTGAATTTTTAGTTTGTAATTATGTTTAAATAAATAATTTCATACTGCTCATCCACATTGTCAATTATGTTTTAAATTTTTGTTTGATATGATTATAAAAGTTTCCGCCTCGATCCCTGTACCTTTTAGGCTTAAACTTTCTTTTTCTTAGAGAAAATTGACTCAGCTTAAGATAGAAACAAGCAGCAGTGATTCCGCCTATTAAAGTAACCGTTAGGTGAAAAACTTGGGCATGTTGAAGGCTAGTTTTGTTTTTCTCAAAAGTGTGAACAATTTTTTTTAGGAAAAAAGCAAAGGTTAGACTCAAAAGTCAACATAGGACATATTAGGCATTAGTTTAAAAAAGACTACCTTTATTGGTATTTTCCCCTAAGATTTGTGTAAATGGGCACAATACAAACTTGTTGGTGCAAGTGAGCACAATACATGTGATTTTTGGGTAAACAGGAATTAACCCAATATTTTAAGCTAGTTGTATAATACTTGCAGAGGGCCATTAACAAGTAATTGATGAGGTCTCAGGCGTAGGTAGTACAGAAAGTCAATTCTCAAATACCTAGACATCCGAACAAAAACCCAGACCCAATCAAAAGGCACGCTTAACAGAAATATAAACTTCTTTAAGTCCCAGACTTGATACCCACCAACATGTTCCCTACATCCCAGAAATAAATGCAGACTTCAAAACCAAAAACCATTGTAAGGGAATCTTACCGCCAAAACAACAAATTACTTCATGATAGAAGCATGAACCTATTGAAAATAAAATAAAAGGAAGCTCTAATGTTTATCTAGCTGAGATTCACACAAGAGATAATGGTATAATAGAAACTTGGATTCATGGGCTAAGATTTGAAGAAATTGATCTTGATAGAGAGTAATTGTCCCCTTTCAGTATCTCGCTCTTTTCTTTAGGGTTTAGGTGATATTTTTCTTTCTTCTATTATTAATTAGTTATACTATAAAGTGTGTTTGAATGAGGGAAAAAATGATGGAATTTAATTGAAAATAAGAATTTCATAATTCCTAGAAGCCAATTTCCTCGTTTGACATTTTTGAATTGGAAATTTTAAATTTCTCTGTATAAAAAAAATGAAGGAATTCATTGTCTCAATTCCCCACTTAAATTTCCACCAAAATAGGTGTCATTTACTCATTTACGAATTCCTTTGCAGTATTCAATTTTTATTTTCAAAACAATACTTTTTTCTATTTTAGTTTTTTATTTGTTTTAAACTTTCTTAATTTATTATACATTCTAAATACTAAATAGATATATGGAGCTTCTATTCATACCTCCAAAATTGGCATTTGAATCTCTCTCTTTTTCCAAGTAATAGTTGACTTTGCCAACTCATGTTAAATTACCAATAAAGACACAAAAGAGGAAAAAAAAGTTTTTTATTGTCAGACTCAACATACAATTTTTTTTACCATGTTGAATGCAGTAACGGACTAACCACCATTCAATATAGCTTTGTCTTTGGTTAACCCATGATCTTACAGTTTGCATCTAACACCGATTTGGTGCTTGTTTTAGTTAGTAGCTCTTTACTTGTTTTTTTTTATTTCCGCTCACATGTACATGTCCATAAGTTAAAACTACCATAGTAGAGATTTCATGACTCTTTCAATAGGCTAGAGTATGATTGACATTTGGTCAGATACCGGGCTTAGAATCTCAGCAACAAGAGGAACATATCATCCTAGTGGTGATACCACGATAGAAAACAGAGGTATATATAAAAGAAATTAACAAAGTGATGAATCTTCTATGAAATTTCACTGAAAAATGATTGTAATATCACTCTAATATCAAATGCCAATCATAATCTGTCTCAATTCACTTATATCTATATTATAGGGACAAGTAATGCTATGATTAGGTGTTTTATGCTAACTGTGTGGACAACTCAATTGTATCATATCCATATATTCCAACAAAGAAAGTTGCCACTAGCAAATCTTGCGGAGGTTGGGGAGTTGTAGTCATTCATCTAGGTATTGATTTGTTTTTCACTCCGGCTTCCATCTTGCTTTTGTTTAGTTTAATATTGACTGTACATATATAAATCTCGTTTGCTTTCCTTTTACTTGTTTCCACAATGGAAATGTCGCTACTAGAGTAAATGAGAAAGCAAGAAGAAGCAGATGAGGTCATGATGAAGAACACAATAACAGAAAATGGTTTTTTTACATTGAGTAAATTTGGAGGTATGAATAAAACTTTTATAAAGAAAAAAAAAGTCTTTTATTGATTTTATTGGACGATGGGCATTGTGAGAAAATTAAGGAGATGTAGATAGGAAATTGGTTTTTTGTAAAAGTAAGTTGGAGGTCTATTAATTGATGAGGTCTAAATGCTAATTTTGGAGGTATGAATAGAAACTCCCATAGATATAACCAAACAATACAAATTGCAATTACTAAATTTTTTGATTGATGGAGTTATAAATTCCGTCACTTATACGAATTTCACAATTTTCTCATCCAAACTCACCCATATAGGTATTACCAATAGTTGAGAAAAGAACCCAAAAACAAAACAAAACAAAAACTTGTGGAGGAGAATAATTGAGGGGGGAAAAACAGTCATCAATCAATCAAGAGTAGGGCTGTCAATTCCGACACGACCCGATAACACGACTCGAAACCGGCACAAAATAAAGCAGGTTGAACCGGCACGATTAAAAAGCAGGTCGGCCTTGGGTCAACTTGCCATGACCCATTTAATAAATGGGTCGGCCACGAGTCAACTCGCTAACATGAAGTGAACCCGTATAACCCATTATGCTATAGTTCTTCTTGAAATTTTGGACGTAGGAGTATTTGATCATAGGATTAGACAATTTGAAATATTTTGCTTTATAATTATTGGATTTAATTATTTATGAATATATAATTATTTATATTCTTCGTCTTATAGAGTTTTTAGTGAATTTAATTAATAAAAATGGGTCGCATTGTTAACCCTTAAATAAGTTATTTTGTCTAACACGACATGACACATTTGTTAAATGAGTTAAGCAGGTTGGAAACTGGTAACCCATTTAATAAATAAGTTAGGTTTGAGTTTAAATTTTTGACACGATTATTAATTGTGTTGGGTTTGGGTTTGGGTTTGTATCTTGCGACACTACAATTATCTTGACCCGACACAAATCTAACCCGATACGACCCATTGACAGCCCTAATTCAAGAGTAGGGCTACAAAACAGAATCTCATAAAATTGGTCAATGTCAAACATGTTACTTTAATTGGGAAACTATGAATTAGAATAGGTAATCATTTTCCATTCTTAAATAGATAATTCTTCTATCATTACACTTAGGCCTCGTTTGATTCGCGGAAAGGAAAGTAGTTCCTTTGTCTTTCCCATGGGAAGAGAAATGAACTTTCTGAAGAACTATCCATTCCGATGTTTGGTAATGTAAGAAAAGTTATCCGGAAAGTTGTTAAAAAGTATGTAATTAATGGAATAAAATAATATGTTGTGAGTAATAAATGCAAGGAAAGAAGGGGGGAAAGTGATTCATTTGGAGTATGGAATGAACCATTTTCCCCCTATTTTCCTTTGCTTCAGGAAAGTATTTCCTTTCCTTTTGCATCCCAAACACAGGAAAGGAACAACTTTCCTTTCTTGATGCTTACTTTCCGCGAACCAAACGAGACCAAGGAGTTGAGGTACGCAAAAAGATACATGTACGAGATACGATACTTGAAAGTCATTAACTCATTATGCAACTCAAATAAATACTTCATTAATTTTTTTAAAACGCTCAAAGTTCCACAAACATTGCCCTATCTCGTTTGTTTCCGTATCTAAAACATATCGGAAAGTGATTGCGAAAAAAAATATATATATTGGAAAGTGGCCGGAAGTCATCTAATACGTTTCCGTCCACTATCCACACACGGATACAACATTCTTAAATGTCTGGATCATCCGTGCATTATACACAAAGTTCAGGCATGTTAGTAAAGTTCAGAACTATGATCACACCATCAACTAATACACATACATATATGATTGACTTGTATTGTAGCATTGGGTAGTTCCATGACTACTGTGCGCGCAAAGAATTGATGATTCAAGTTTGAATCAAAACACTTCACCAACCCCAGAAAGCTGGTTCTAATCGAAGTCCTTCTATATATTTCTCTTTGCACCACTTAATTCGATGAGTTTATTGGTGTTCATACTATGATTTCTTTTTTTTCTTTTTCTCTTTCTTTTTTCCCGACTGATGGAAATAGAAAATCAAATTTAAACAAAGAAAATTTAAGTGAGAGCTGAACTGAGTACGTACCAGGATCGCGGACTGTGGCCTGAACCGTGTGGCCTCTTTCAAGAAGAGTCTTCACCAACCAAGACCCGATATAACCAGTGGCTCCGGTGACACAGTAAACTGCCGGAGCTCCATTTCTATTGCCCTCAGATTCTAAACCCTCCATTTCTTCAATTCACTTTCTGCTCTCAAAAACACTTAAAACCAGTGTGGTCCATCTTAGAGGGACCTTGATATCAGTTAGTCTATGAAAGACGCTTATATAATCAGGGTGGTGGACTGGTGGGTTTATGAATAGCACAGTGAATATAATACTCATTTGCCTTTTCTTCTTTTCGTGGTCTGAACCGTCTGATTCATCTGCAGTAAAACTAGTATACTGAGAAGCTACAAGAAAAAGAAGCATGTGAGTCTAATACATTTAGGTTTTGAAATAAAATCTAGTGATGTCACATAGTTGCCAAGTGTTAGACTCATCCCTAGTGGCTAGTCATTTCGATCAGTTGTACACGCGTACTTGTGCACGCTGCATGCATCATTCATATATGAACGGAAAATAGGGGCGAAAGTTCATAATTTGCTCTTTTTTCCGTATTTGCTTAGACATCTACCTAACGTTTCCACTAGGGTTTTCTCAACAAAAAAAACGTTTCCACTAGGGTAATAATGAAGTAGGCCTCATCAACGGGTTGGGCCGGGCCAGGCCCGGCTCATTGGTAGCTGGCTTCGGTCGGGCTGGGGCGGGCCTTACTTCATTTTTAAGTAGTAGCGGGCCGGGCTTTATTGTAAATTGAAATATCCAAGCCCATCCATTTAATGCGGGTCTCGCTGGCTTTTTCGTGCCGGTGTGGGGTAAGCCTTGCTGGCTTTTTCGGGGAGGGTCTTGCGGGCTTTATTTACAAATACATCTTTAAAGATAATATTTTTTATAAACTTATATTTATATATCATACACTCCAAAGAGAAACCTCTATCAACTTAAATAAAATGGGAAAACCGACCGTTTGATGAGATTATTATAATAAATTATGAGTGGTAAAAAATTTAGCCAATTTCACCATATTTTCGAATCCGATCGAATTGGTCAACCGTCAATACTTGTATGTTTTCTTGGTTGACCGATGGCATGACGACCGCGAAACGTGCTTATTTTTTCACATCATGTCTGTAAATATTTCATCGATGGATGTGCGTGGACATAAGATAACAATTTCAATTTTAATTGCAAAGATGTTGGTCTATATCAATTTGCCTCCTAAAGTCGTATGACTTGTATATTGCATTTAAATTGTTGAGGTTCATTCTAAAGCAACCATGAAGTGGAAAATGAATTTAGAGAAATCAACCGCTCGATTGAGAGATTGTAATGTTTTATGGTGATTGTAAAAAATTCAGCTAATTTGATTCTCGTTTTGAATTCGATCAACTAGGTCAAATTTAGTTACTCTTATAAACCTATATCTATATATCATACACTCCAAA
>BDJD01010352.1:7068-18086 GCA_002564525.1 Rosa multiflora
GTTGGTGCATGGTTGAATGCATTTTTTTAGTAGAGACTTCTGATATCATTTCAGATAGTTCTCTAGATGCTTATTCTATTCAGGGGTTTAGGCTAAATGTCCCCCTCCCCTTGTATTCGACAATTTCATTAATCAAGGCTTGAAAGTAGCCGCACCAGCCCTTTATTAAATAAATAAATAATAATAATAATAATAATATAGATGATGAAGAACTATTCCCTTTCTTTCTCCGTATGGAAAACTGACCCAAATTAAATCCTATATATATATATATATATATATATATATATATGATTATTCTCAGGTGCGGACGTCCGTACCGAAATTTCGGTACCGATTTCCGGTTTTCACCCACTTTCCGATCGATCACATATTTTAATCTTAACCGTTTAGTTTTTAGGTCCTAATGTATAGATCATCTCTACAAAATTTCAGCCAATTTGGTGATTGTTAAGGCATCCTAAACTGCAATTTACACGAACGAACCGAATCTGTCGAACCGGAACAGTTCGTGTACATTGTTGTAATTTGCAGTTTTTGATGCCTTAACGATCACCAAATTCGCTGAAATTTTGCAGAGGTGATCTATACATTAGAACCTAAAAACTGAACGGTTAAATGTGAAAATGTGATTGGAAAATGGAGGAAAACGGGAATTCCGTACATTCCGCACTGTAGCCGGACTATATACACACACACACACACACGAGGCTATATTTTAATTCTTTGCCTTAGGCTGTTAGAATCTCAGGACTGGCCCTGCAGACAAAAAAGGTCGCTACCATAAATTCACAATTGGATCATCAGTTACATCGTAGTAAAAGATGAATTGAGTTTTGAAGCTTGCATTCAAAATTCTAGATGGATATTTTTACTTTCATCGATCTGTACACTATGCCAAAAAACTTATCAGACGACAGACAGAAACTGTTGTCTGATTTGGAGTGCCACCGTTGTAGAGCGAGCCGTTGTCTGTTGAAAATTCAGTCTTCCAACATAAAAGAGGAGGACGAGGAGGAGGTGGCGGAGAAAGAGCAGAGAATTTTGGTGTCACAATATTGGATACGCGTGCTCCACCTGCCCCCTTCCCCTTTAAATTGGCTACGTATTCCTGTCAAAATCCCATCCATCCAACTATTTTATTGTCTGCTTTCATATATTTTGTACTATATACCATATAGTATTACTATCGTGTACATTTTAATATAGGGACTATCATGAAACAATTTCCATTGTTAAATCTTAAATGCTCACACGATCGATCACACCACCTTATCTTCATTTATAGTCTCTTCAGTGCACTTCAGTTAATAAACCAAATAAAATGAGGAGGTGCATGTGGAGCATGGACTTGTGTTGCAGGCTAATATCCACTCCATAACTTGGTCAACCAGTTGACTAACATTTGATGTCATAGAAAATTCTAGACGGTTGTTTTTGGCCGGGCCGTTCTAAACTTTTCTTCATTGGAGATGAACACACAACAAACTGTTTTTAGGCTTTTATTTATTTATTTTTGATAATTTGAGGCATTTCATTGTGTTAATGTTAGTGACCGAAGGGTCTAATTAACGTAAAGAATGAGAGAGAGAGAGGTCTACACACACACAAGAAATATAGTGGTTCGTCGTCCACTTGAATATTGTACTATGTGTGTTTGGGCCTTGCGGCCCAAAGGGGATTACAAAGTGTGTAATGAGATGATATTTAAGTGGAGGAGGGGTCCCTTTTATACGTAAGGGAACCTCTCTCCTTTACATTTTCTTAGATGTGGGATGCAAAACCACTATTCTAGTCTAGAAAACCATATTGTGAAGACAACTTAGCAAGGCCGGGAAGGTGGCTTCCCGGTGAGGTATTGGCCGCTTCCGACTACCGTGGCGTAGCTTGGACATCGGGATATGGGATGCATGTCGCGATTGGGTCCCATCATGGCTTGTGGTCCCACAAAGAGGATGTTACTTACATTTGGTGATGTAGCAAATTAGTCATGTTAGTGAGAGGTATCTACACATTGAGCACTAGTTATTTGGACAAATGATAAATAAATAAAAAAATTATTTTGTGAAACAAGCGACTCACTTTCGTGATCATATATAAATTTAAATGATTAGATAAATTGACGTCTAAAATTAAATTATTTATAATTTAACTAATGAACAGTTTGTTCAAATTGTTAGATGATCACTATAACATATTTCCAAAAGCAAATGAATATGACTTTGATGATGGATTTTATGATAAAAAAGAGGATGGAAAGAGGAGTAGCTGGGGCTATGGAAAATGATAGAATGATAATATAGAGGAATGTGTCAGAAGAAGGGATACAATGCACTTGTTGCGGGGGGTTGGAAGAGTCGATACATTTCATGTATTTATAAAAAGGGGCCTTGGCAACTTGCTCCTTTCTACTTTCTAATAATGAAAGCTTCTTTAAGATGTTGGAAAGTTAGTAAGCTATCTCACATGGATGTATTTGAGATAGATGCACTTTGACCAATTTTCTCTCTGTTTTTAGTCCAAATTTCTTCTTCTTTTGTTTTTGTGCTTTGCTTTGTATAATTGAATTGGGATAGCTAGCTAGATAAGATGAATGGATTTTAGTGAGGCATGATCCTTGAGACATGAACACATCCATTACTCGACCCTGCCTTGGGAGGCAACCTACCACCCACCTCTAAAGGAAGAGCTAGACTTAAATGCTCTTTTAAATTATTATTTTTTAAGAAAAATGTATTTCTTCTTTTCTTTTCTTTTTTTGAAAATTGGAGACTCTTTTAGAGCAAGGGGTCGGTGCACCGAATGATTGGCTACTATTCTTGATTAGTTGATTGCCACCTTGTTTTTGTTGTTGTTCTGATTGGAATCCCATGTATACTGATTTAGTTAGTTCGAATCAATGGCAGTAAAGATGACAGGTGATAATTTAGAACACATACAATCTTGACTTGGTATTATGAGAGCGTAGGGGACATTAGAGTAGTTTTCATAAGTGATGAATGATAATGAACATTCATTTAGTCTCAACTAAAAACCTATGACACTTAAATTACATTTTGTTGTTTGAAAATAGGCCAGGGGAAAAAATAACGGAAGATAGAAATCATGACCCAAATCGGCCGGTTTGGTCCGGCTTGGTATTGTTTTTTTTTTTTATTTCTTTTATTTCACTTTTCGGTTCAGTTCGATCTGAAATGGATTTTTTGATCTGGTTTTCAATCCCATGAATTTAAAAAATGAAAAAACCCGGCTAGACCGAAATAAACTATATATATATATATATATATATTTATTTATGTGCTACTTGATGAATAGTCAAGTCTATAAACTTATTATAAACTTGCTCACATTTGATCTTGTACCTAGGGCTGGGTTCGGTTCAGTACAGGAGTTACAGGCCAAAAACCAGCTACCGTACAGAACTAGTTTAGTACACGAAATCTTCTCCCATTACCTGTCACAAAAGCCGGTATACCAACATATCGATATACCGAGAGGCTCAGTTGGTATCGATTGGTTAGGCCTCCAACCGAGTTTTTAACAAGAGTGAAGAGTTGAAGAATCACTGAGCTTGAAGAATCACCGAATCCAAAAGCCAGAAATGAAGTTTGAAGAATCATATAGCTTGAACCTAGAAATCGAACCCAAAATTTCTGCTTTGTGACTAAAAAGTGTAAAATCCAGAAATTGTGAGATTGTGAGAGTCATGAGAGTCAGAAATTCGACTTACCACTTTTGCTACTGAACCCAAAAACCAAAAGTCATGGGATAGCTGGAAGAGTGGAAGTCTAGTTTAACCAGAGCTACTAAAATCCCATCATGGCTGGAGAGAGGCTGAGAATTGAGGGCCCGTGCTAGAGAGAGAGAGAGAGAGGAGGGATGTCGTTTCTTTGAAGAGTTTTAGAGGCTCAGAGAAGAGAGAAGAAAAAGAGAGAGTCCAGAAAGAAGAAAGAATAAAGAGAAGAGAGAAGAAGAAGAGAGAAGAATAAAAAACTAGAAAAATATGAGTAATTAACTAATTATACATGAGTTCGGTATGGTACGATATACCGTGTATATATGAAAATTGAAACAATTACTGTACCGTGTATGTGGAGTCGATACGGTTGTACCGTACCAAGAGTTCGGTATCCAGCAATATTGGCTACCAATTTCTTTGGTTCGGCACGGATGTAGTTGGTACAGTTCTTCTCGACACAAAGTGCCAGCCCTACTTGTACCCCTACGTATATAGGGGGTTTTTCTCCCATTAGATCAGCGCGCCTGCTTAATTTTGTTCTTCCATACCAGAAACAAGGCCACGGAACCATGTTCGACCCTTGTTGGAGGGTCAGGCTGTCGTACTCCGTTGTGGAAGAATATTCCTCAGTGTAGTCATGCAAAAACACTTGCATCCTCTCTCTAGTCCTCAGCATCTGATAGCTCTCTTCCACCTTTTCATCTTCCAGCCTCTTGCACTTCTTCTTCCTTCTCTCACAGATCTCCATGGCCACTATACTTCTTCTTCATCTTCTCATAGATTGCCATGGCCATGGTTTAGAGAAAACAAAGAAAGCGCTCTGATTGGGCTCGACATATCCGGAAAATCGACCCCAAAAAATTCGGTTCGGGTTTTTCGGTCTCAATATGTTGTACAACATCATTTAGGCCCAACCAGAAAGTTTATGTCCGGTATCAGGATCTAAAAATTCAAAAGAAGGGTTATATGCTAAAACAACACAGAATTTAACTCTTGAATAGATTATAAATTAATCAATAGTATAGAGTAAGCAAGGATCGTCCGATGCCGGAGATTTGAAGGGTCGTAAACTAGTGCGAAGACTCAAAACAAATGGAAAGATAACGCAAATAACGAAATAAGGGGGGGTTTTGAGAAAATTTTAAAAACAAAAGAAGTAGAAAAACGTTGGCAAATAGGGTTTGAAATCAATAAGATGAGGCAGGTAGCTAGGGACATACTTTTCTACCACTGGATACATGCAAATCAGACTAAACCTCTTAATTTCTTTATTAAATGGTGAATGATAATGGTCAAGGAGAACCATAAACTCACGCATTAATCCTTATAACTTTTCTTACATCGTTAATACCCTAAATGAAACGCACCGAGTAAAAACTATTCTAAACATGCAAGAAATGTACAAGAAACCAAGTTGTTCAAATATGTCAAGATTATTAAGCATAAGAGAAAGTATGACCACTAATTAGACCAATCCTAGCATGGAAACACCATTTATTCAAAGTCTAAGTTGATTGATTTTATTATTGTACTATAGTACTTACTACTTATGAACAAAGATAACAAATCCATTATGTGAGTTGTCTCTTTATCCTAGCCCTAATTACATGCATGTACTTTAAGTTGTGCACCACAAAGCATACACAAGTAGAAGATATCAATCAAACATTCATGAAAGATAGAAAAGATTGATACTTAAGAAAACATAAGTCTAACTTTCATATAACAGGGGATTCAAAACAGCCCCTAACTAAAGTAGAATTAGTTCGACATGCTTTTTGAAATCACAAAACAATTCATCATAAAAAGTTTATTATAAAACCAAAAACAGAGATGGATGGAGATCGATGATAGCCGCATAACCCTTGAACTCAAGAAACTCCAAGTGATAATGATGATACATGATGGTTATGTTTTAGGGTTTGTGAGTCTCAAAAGCTCCGAGGAAGAGAGAGAGAGAGAGAGAGAGACGCAAACTGAATACTTTTCCCTTTTTATTGCTTTCATTCCACCAATCCTTCTTGAATTAGGTTTTCTTTAAATATTCGGATTAGTGCACATATGTAGGACCAATGGAAGCACGCCACCTCATCAAATTGAACCAGGGCTGAATTCTCCATCATCTGCGCTACATGTGCATAATAAGTTGGTGTATTCAGTAAAAACTCGTCGTTAGGCTTTCCGATGTGATTTGGGCATCGAAACATAAATTTCAATCAAAAACTAGATTCAGCGCTGTTTGACCTTCCTATACTAAATTGGTCATAACTTCTTCTAGAAAAATGATATTTACAAACAGTCAAAAGCTCTGGAAACTATACATCCGAGGTTTTCCATCAGTATAAATATCATTATATGGTTCTTCCTAAGATTCTCTCAGTGCTCTGTCGAAGTTAACTAATCTGCACAGGCAGATTTGCCTATTTTGCCATGCTTAATTATTTTCTCCTTTACTCCAATGGACTCCTATGAAAATAAAAGAAACAGATTTGCTATATAACAAAGAGATTTGCGTAATAAAATATAGGACAATAAACATTATAATAGATGCGTTTCATGCTCATATCAAGGGTCAAGCGCATGCTTAGCCCTATTTGGGATGAATTTACTTTATGTTTTGAAAGCAGTCATACGCCAAAATGTGGGAATTTCACATTGTATTTTCAGATATATGTAAATTCCTTTCAAAGTCGCATAGGATTCGGTCCTTTGGTTTACCCAAGTGGTAATGGATGATGGAAAATTGGATTAGGATTGAGTTAGATAAAAAGTTCTATTCTTTTCAGACCTCCAAATTTAATATTTAAAGCTCTTATAATTTTTGTTACTTTATAAATCCAATTTTGTTCTTAAAAAAAAAAAAAAAAGACTAAACTAAACTAGCCTAACGCAATTGCCGACATCAACGAAAATTGTATCTCCTCAGGCATTGTGATTTGCAAGGGCTGCATGATATGGAGATTTAAGAGATGGGTCTAGAGAGAAAGCAAGAGGAAGAAGAAGAGAAAGTTTCAAAAAGAAAACAGTTGTTTAAGGTTGCCATATCAAAGCATCTAATGGATCAGGTAGTACATGACCATTGAAAACACATTGTCCAATGCTTATCAATCAAACTCTATACGGTTCATTCCAATATGAATTCAAGAATTTCATCAATGAATTATTGAATATTTATTGAATAAAAATGACAAGAAGAATATCACTACCCGAGAGTGAGACAGAGACAGAAAGAGAGAGTTTTCTACATGGGTAGACGGCTCGTGTTGCTGGAGATGTGATGCAAGGTGGATGTAGGTGTTGTGGAGGTGAAAGACGTAGAAAAGAGGGGAAAAGAAAGGGCACAACCGGAAGTTTAACTAAATTTTTTTGAAGAAGTCCAAATACAAAATTCAGAGGTATGAATAGAACCATAAGTTATGCTTAAAGACACTAAAATTTCACTGCCTTATGTGAGTTATAAGAATGGGTATATGCATATTGGCCTATTGGGTTTTAGAAAGTTTTTAGGGCCCATTCGGTATCATTTTGCGATACTCTTTTTTGTTTTACAAATTCAAAAACTTATGTAATTTGAGTTCGGTGCATTAAATTTGAAAAATAAGGAAAACAAATTTTAGGAAACAATTCAGGAGCTATGAATAAATATGGGAAATGATTTTTTGACGTTTTCATTGTTTCCTGAAAACAACCTGCCCCCCAATTAGAGAAAGTGATTTTTTTTTTTTTAACTTTTAAGCACATAGATCCACTAACTCTTCTCCTTTCTTTTGATCTTTCTCTCTTTCTTTCCCACAATTTCCACTGAGACTTGTCATCTCTTCTCATGATCTCATCTACTTTATCTGCTGTTTGAACTTTCTTCTTTCCCGTCTTTTTGATCTAATTTATATGGATGGTTTAGGAAGAAAGCTTCGGTATTTTATGCTTCAATATAATTGGATTATCTCATGGGTAAGAGGAATTAACAACTAAAGTTGAGACATTTGATTGAATTATCTTTTTGAACTAAAGATTCAAGAGCTTGCAACTTCATATGATATATTTTATAAACAAAATTGAGGGATTTGATTCTTCTTGTTCAATCTCCTTCACAATACTCTGTTTCTTTTCTCATAACAACCAATAAACGATACATAATTAATACAAACAAAATAGTCAATCTTTCGTGATTATTGAGGAAAAACTAAACTGAAATGATATAGATATGTTTTTTTTTTAAATGATAGATATGTTTTTAATATTTCAAGTTTTGAAATACTTGTACCGAACATGTATTTACATCTTAAAAACTTATAGTTTAATTCTCCGTTTTCATTCTACAATCCAGTATTACAAAAATAGTTTCATAAAACGTTACAGGACACACCCTTATTATCTAGTTATTTTTATTTTTATAACCAACAAGTTAGGAGATATTAGCTCTTTTATAATAGTTTAAGAGGGGTGATAGAGCACCAACACAACCCCAAAAGAGATCGCTACATCTGAGAGACCACCATTCGTCCCTCAATTTGAATCTTTTTCTTATATGAAATAAAATAGTAAAAAAGAAGAGGGAGAATAGTACCACTCCCAAAATACAAAATAAAGGTAGCAAACTTTCTAACAAAAGAAAAAAAAATTTCAAGAAATCTAACCAAATAAAACTATGGAAAACAATAAGCGGGTCAAAAAAAATAAAACTATGAAATCTAACCAAATAAAACTTTATTTTTGTTTTAGAATAAGAAACCTTTATTAAAATGAACCAAAGTTACACGACATGGGAATGACCGGTGTTGGACAAGAATTCCCCACTCTCCTCCCTAGAACCTAAACCAGTTATGGGTACGTCACCAAAAATGACATCCATGAGCCGAAATGGCTAAATCCCTAACCACCTATACCGCCCAACGTCTTGGGCTACCGAGAATCCCGAGAATATCGATACCACCTCATAGACAACCGCTAAAACAACCAACACCTTCTTCCACACAGTGTCCCAAAAAAGCCAGACCACGTGCAAGGATCACTCGTCAGCACATTGACCATAAGATAAAACCGACAATAAACCAATTTGTCCCCAAGAAAAACACCACATCCATGGCACCTCAATTTGACCCAACCTAGCTCAACAGAGTAGGGACATGCTAAAGACCAAAAAAAACTAACCAAAACCCTAATCGAAACCCTAACCAAGAAAACTACCCGAAACAAAGACAGAGTCCAACCGTCGCAAACATCTTCCTTCTCCTCAGATGACCCGCCGGCAGGCCACCACCATAAATCTGTCCCGTCGAACTCGCAAAGCCTGAGAGACACAATCCACGCAGCAAGCCACACCAACCTCAACTTTTTTCCGCCAGATCCCGACGAGCCCACACCAAGTATCAGTAAGAAACTCGCCGTGCCTTATCGCCCGGCTTTGTCCATTCGCTTGACAGTCCGACACCCTTGCACTCTTCTCCTATCGACCAAACTCAGAGAGATAGTAGTCGCCATACGATCCATGGCATACTGCCGCCATGATCTGGCCACTGTCCACCTACTCCAAGCCTGCGTCGATCGCCAACCTTCCATCTTGCCCACCTGCACGGCCACCTGAGAGGAACGAAAAGTCATACACGACCAGGAAGGACGAAACGGAGACTAAAACTGGAACCCTGAGACCCCACAACCCCGTCCGGCAACACCCGCCACTCATCGATGAGGCCGAGACCTATGATCGACGCTAGGGCGACGCCGAACAGGCAGCAGCCGCTTCTGTGTTTTTTCCAAACCCTAGTTTCTTCCTTCTGTTCTCGGAGCGAGTTTTGACTTCAGTCCACTTGATCACAATGTTGAGCTAACCAAATAAAACTATGAAAACAGTAACTAAATAATAAATTTCAAATAAAGGGAGGGGGGTTATCTGAGTGGGGTAGACCAGTCACCTTCGGGCTTGAAGGTGTGACTAGTTCCCTACATTGTTTATCTCCAAGGAATTAATATCGTCTAATCCTTTATTTGCTTAAAAAAATTATAAAAAATATTTATAAAAAAAAAAGCGTCAAGAAGAAAAATCTTGGCCAAACGAAAAAAAATAATTAAAAAAGTTAGTAGGGAATCCCACCATATATATAAACTTGATCTGTTAAGTGTTATTTTCTCTAAAGACATGAGACAGACGCTCAAAGATGAAAAAGTCTAGCTATTTTATATAATAAAATTAGACTAGCCGTGTGATTTGTGAATAGTTGTGTTTCTTTGAGTCAGGCTTTCCTTATGTCCCAGTGCGAGATTCTTTTTTTTTTTTTTCTTAACACGCCCCTTCAAGTTTGATTTCGCCATTGAAACTCACATTGGGAACAAACAAATAATGTAGGCACACAATAGGTGGATAACTCTGACAAAACAAGGTAGAGACATGTGGCATGAGCCTGGGTGATGACGTGATAAAATCGAATAACCCACTCTAATATCATGATAAACACCAGATAAGCATAGTTCATGTGTGCAACTAGTAATGGATATTGCACCGGTATTTTCCCCAACTTAACATGTTTGGTTTCGACCTAGTTTGGCTAGCAAACAGTCTCTTTTCTGATGCATGAGCTTGCTAACACGGAGGGTGTAGTCGTTGGAGCGTCCCTTGACCCAACTTCTTATCAAACACTATGGACAAGGAGAGCACCAATTGCAACCTCATCACATGATTCTTTTCTCTGCCTTTATGGATAATGACTTTTGCCTTACGGATAAGGACTTGGGGTGTGATCTCTTGCGTCACTGAGTCGATACTCAACGTTATAGGTTGAGCAGAGCAATCACCGGAAAGTAGGAGAAAACACGGGTTTGCTAAAGCGTGACTTTAGTTTTGTTGGGTTGCTAGGGCGTTACCCTTGCTTCACTGGTTCAACTGATGTTGATGGCAGGTTGCTCCGGAGAGACTTTGGATAATCTGAGAGATTAGTTGATTGAGAGGGTTGTGTGTTGTTGTTCCGTCTTGGCTACATATTCACTTTCCTAATAGGAGTGAACTAAATATAGTTACTAGTTTTGATAAGATATCGTAGATAATAATAAATAATTATCTGCAAGGTTAATTGACTGTCGGACGTCACAACTATTTTCTAGGCGGAGTAGTTGCCTCTTCTTAATTGCATATTCATCCATACATATCATGCTTGCAATAAAGGATACAGGATAATTGTATCCTTCCTATCTTGCTCCACGTCCTGCAATCCTTAATTGCATGGGAACCTTGATTACTTGTACATACGCAGCGACCCACGTCCAATATTCCTTAAGTGTGTCCAAA
>BDJD01010354.1:0-13593 GCA_002564525.1 Rosa multiflora
GGCCGAGATTCAGAATCATCTGCTGCTTTGACCAAAGCCCTCAAGCAGTACCTAGAAGAGGATCAGATATTCAGGTAAATTGTTAACCAAACCAGGTTGGTTTTGATCATGCAATTAGTGTGGCCCATAATCTAATAATTTTTTTACCTTCAATTAACAGGATAGACCACTATCTGGGCAAGGAGCTAGTGGAAAACCTTTCAGTTCTTCGCTTTTCCAATCTTATTTTTGAACCCTTGTGGTCAAGGCAGTACATAAGGAATGTGCAGTTAATATTCTCTGAAGATTTTGGCACTGAAGGGCGTGGAGGGTACTTTGATAATTATGGGATAATAAGAGACATAATGCAGAATCACTTGCTTCAAATACTGGCGCTCTTTGCAATGGAAACCCCTGTCAGTTTGGATGCAGAAGATATTAGAAATGAAAAGGTAATGAGGCTGGTTTAATGCTATGTATAATATGACTTTCCTCTTTTTTCCTATTTTTGAATTGCTTGCTCCATGCCAGGTCAAAGTTTTGCGTTCCATGAGGCCATTGCAACTTGAAAATGTGGTAACAGGGCAATACAAGAGCCATGTCAGAGGAGGTATTACTTACCCAGCCTACACTGATGACAAAACTGTACCCAAAGACAGTTTGACTCCAACATTTGCAGCAGCTGCACTCTTCATAGACAATGCAAGATGGGATGGGGTGCCTTTCCTAATGAAAGCTGGGAAAGCATTACATAATAAGAGGTCTGTTCAATTAGGTTGAGATCCTGGTTCTAGTTTTTTGTGCTTTGGTTTGCACAGATTGATCTATATATACATATATAAAATAATTTTTTCTTCTTTTGCCAGGGCTGAGATAAGGGTACAGTTTCGGCATGTTCCTGGAAATTTGTATAATCGAAACATTGGAACAGATCTTGATCGTGCTACAAATGAACTTGTAATCCGAGTACAGCCTGATGAAGCTATCTTTCTGAAGATCAACAACAAAGTCCCTGGTTTGGGAATGCGGTTGGACAGGAGTAATTTGAATCTTCATTATGCAGCCAGGTACTTTAAAAATAGGTTTTCTGGAGCTTTGAGAGTATGAAAATCGTTCACTGAATATTGTGATGAGTGCTTTTGTCATTCTTAATGACTTTTCCTTTGTTTTTGACTTGGGATGAACAATAAAATGCTTAAAGATAGTGGTTGCCATATTTTGTAGATATTCAACTGAGATTCCAGATGCGTACGAGAGACTTCTGCTGGATGCTATTGAAGGGGAAAGGAGACTGTTCATCCGGAGCGATGAACTAGATGCAGCTTGGGCACTCTTCACACCTTTGTTGAAAGAGATAGAAGAGAAAAAGATTATTCCAGAGTACTATCCTTACGGAAGTAGGGGTCCTGTTGGGGCACACTATCTTGCAGCAAGATACAAAGTCCGGTGGGGTGATGTTGGTCTGGATCAATGACTTTGAATCGAATTGTTTGAAATTTTCACTCGGTTAACTTTGTCCATGGTACATAGAATTTGGTGCTAGTAAATCGACTAGCAGTCAGAGGTAGGAATATCCTCCCAGTTTTCGTTGATTCTGCTCTTTGTTAACATCTATTTATATACAAGGTTAAATTAGATGGGTGCTAGTGTTTCTATTGTCATTAACATTCACGTTTTTTTCCCCCTATGTGAATGAAAAGAGTTCTTATTGGAACCTCTTTATTTGCTCACATGACCTCCTATTCTCTTTAGACCTCCGATATACTTTTTAAACATCTCTCATGTTCCTAAATTGACTTTCCCCATGTAATTTGCATGTAAAAAACTCTCAATTACTCTACATCCAAAATTTCCTCACTACGTTGATTAATCTGATAAACGTAGACCAATTGGCCAACCAAAAAATTGTGAAACACAAACTATCTAATTAGTTTTTTATATTCTTTTTCACAAATTCTAAATTTGTAACTAACAACTCTACTTTTCTTTTTAGACGAGTATGTACAACTAAGGATGGTTAGGGTTTTTTTCTCTCTTTCTACTTTTCAATAGCAATATCTTTTTGAACAAGTATGCACAATTACAGTGGAGAGAGCTTAGATTATTTTTTTTAATTGTTGGCTTCTTATTCAGCCAATTTATTGCATGTACTAGCATTTTGATTCGCAAAGTTTGAGTCCAGCTACGGTTATGCATCTGACTGCATAATTTTGTTGTGGTATAAATATAGCCAGTTTCTTAAAAAAAAATAAAAAATAAAAACATGGCGAGCTAGTTTGAATGTAGTTTCCCTTATATTTGATGCATATTCAAAAGCTTTCATCAAAAACAAAAGTGACGAAAATCTGGGAATTGAAAGTTGAAATGAATAAGAAAAATATTGCATATTATTTTCATTATTAGAGAAAAATAAGAAATATAATTTAATTTCCAAGAAAATGAGGTCGTGAGCAGATTTAGAAGTCTCAATAGAAAAACTGGAATGAAAATGATTTTCACTCTTCTAACTAATTGTAAACACTCCTCATTACCGGGAACATACTTGGGCCTAATGAGAATGAGAAAAATTAATAATAATTCATTATTCCACTAGTACAGTTAACAGAAGTAAAAAGGAGATAACCGGCTCCTAGCAACTACACTTCATACTCAAATTGCTTTTTAATCTTTTGATCTCAGGTTGTTGACGATTGTGACTTTGTGAGCAGAAAAATTAACCATAGGTTAGATTGCTCACCAAACTAATACTGAAACGTTTTCTTTAGCATGAACAAAATGGTTAAAAAGTCAAAGAAGTAAAATAAGTGGCAAAGAGGTCACGTTAGAGAGAGCCGGAGTCCTTATGCTGTACATGCCTTGCTTACTCCCGAAAAAGAAGAGGCGTATGTGTGAGTTCGGAAAGAAACGAGATACAAGAAAACCTCTTTGATTACGATTAAAAGGAACAATCCGAAAAAGCAAAAGATAAAACTCTTGGGTCATTGTTTTTGGTGAACATGATCAATCCCTTCGATCCTTGTAGTTATGTGGCAGGGCCAGGCAGGTTGAATAAGAGAGTAACTCGGTGTTTCTTTCCCACCGTTAGCACCGAATTTATTTCACTCATTCTTGTAAAGCCACTCATCAGTACATGTACACAAGTGACCAAGAGAAATGATTAAAACAAATCATGATTTACAGAATGATTCTGGAAGAAAAATCATTGCATGCAATTGGATTGATAAAAGAATTCAAATTCAATTTGATTCATAGTGTGTCACTATCTGCAGTTTGATACAAGCCAACAGATTCCTCACCAAGTACATGAACAAACCAGTGAAATTTTTAATTTTTCAAGCAATACAGTCCTCAAACTGATCAAATGCACATTTTTATGAGAATATCGTCTGCAACATGACCCTGCCTGGTGCTCGTTTACTATGCTTCTGGCAGTAGCAAAATTTCTTTCCACGTTTCAGCAAGTCCACAACATTGGAACCTTGAAAAAGAAACATTTAAACACTATATCAGTGGGCAAACTGATCAGCAAAAGTAGTAGGAAGGTAAACAAGGTCTGAGCAAGACAATCACCTAGTAGTAACTTATATCCCAGCAGTACATTTACCAACCAGACACCAGCACTCCTTTACCCTTATCAATTTGGGGTCTTTTCTCACCAAACTAATACTGAAACGTTTTCTTTAGCATGAACAAAATGGTTAAGAAGTCACGTTAGAGAGAGCCGGAGTCCTTATGCTGTACCTGCCTTGCTTACTCCCGAAAAAGAAGAGGCGTATGTGTGAGTTCGGAAAGAAACGAGATACAAGAAAACCTCTTTGATTACGATTAAAAGGAACAATCCGAAAAAGCAAAAGATAAAACTCTTGGGTCATTGTTTTTGGTGAACATGATCAATCCCTTCGATCCTTGTAGTTATGTGGCAGGGCCAGGCAGGTTGAATAAGAGAGTAACTCGGTGTTTCTTTCCCACCGTTAGCACCGAATTTATTTCACTCATTCTTGTAAAGCCACTCATCAGTACATGTACACAAGTGACCAAGAGAAATGATTAAAACAAATCATGATTTACAGAATGATTCTGGAAGAAAAATCATTGCATTCAATTGGATTGATAAAAGAATTCAAATTCAATTTGATTCATAGTGTGTCACTATCTGCAGTTTGATATAAGCCAACAGATTTCTCACCAAGTACGTGAACAAACCAGTGAAATTTTTAATTTTTCAAGCAATACAGTCCTCAAACTGATCAAATGCACATTTTTATGAGAAAATCGTCTGCAACATGACCCTGCCTGGTGCTCGTTTACTATGCTTCTGGCAGTAGCAAGATTTCTTTCCACGTTTCAGCAAGTCCACAACATTGGAACCTTGAAAAAGAAACATTTAAACACTATCAGTGGGCAAACTGATCAGCAAAAGTAGTAGGAAGGTAAACAAGGTCTGAGCAAGACAATTACCTAGTAGTAACTTATATCCCAGCAGTACATTTACCAACCAGACACCAGCACTCCTTTACCCTTATCAATTTGGGGTCTTTCTAATATACCACTGTGCGGTCCCCCAATGACACACTTGCTGCTAGTACTAGATGATTCGGTCTCACCCACAACGTCAGGCTTATTTTCTCCATTGTAATGTTTAGACAAGGAGGTCTTGCAGTGCATAATGGTTTTCTTGAACTCCTCCGCATCATGTTCATAGAGAAGACGAAGCCCACACTTGAGCACCCCCAAGCCTTGATGATCACTTCCAATAGAAGCCTCCAGGTTAATGCACTCATTTGACTGATGACCCAAACTCAATAACCTTTGTGGTATGTAGGATACCCATAAGAATCCTCCTAGATGCAACCATTTGAATTCTTTGTTTTTGGTGATGTAGCAATGGAAAAAGTCCGTACTACCGCTATCAGTTTCCAAATAACATGTAAGGTGGTGATCAAGTTTTTCAGAATCCAAATTATCAAGGCTGGCATTCGAAGGGTCAAGAACTGAAAAGTATGCGCACAGAGCCAGTCCTACCCAATTAGTATTCTCCTTGTATAGATTTGATGGTAGCGGGATTTTTACTGAAGGGCCATTGCTATGATGCCCGAACCACTCTACAATATCACTTGGAGGGAAGCAAGAATTGTACGTCAAGGCACAGTCAAAGTCCTGATTCCTGATACCATTTGCACTACTGGTTTCTCCATCATGATTATCGGCCAATGTTCTACTAGTTCCATCTGCCTCATGGCCTTGCTTCTCCTCATAAAGATCCAACAAAGCGGTCTTGCAAAGCATTAAGGTCTGCTTAAGCTCTTCTTCATCTTGCTGATATACAAGCCGGAACCCACACTTATCCACATTAAATGCTCCATGACCACTTACAATTGAAGCCTCCAGGCAACCACATTCATTCAGCTGATCTGAAAACCATGTTCGCGGTATATAGGAGAGCCACATAAATCCTCCTAGATGCATCCATTGAAATTCTTCATTGGTGGTGCAATAGTCATGGAGAGATTCCAGACTACCTCCATCATCCTTTTCCAAGTGACATGTAAGGTGGTGAGGAAGTCCTGGATCCACATTATTGGCAAAGTTGGCAATTGAATTCTTCAGAGCTGCAAAGGATGCACAGAATGCCAATCCTATCCAATTAGCATCTCTAGATAGATCTGGTGGCAGCAGGATTGTTATCGAGGGTCCATTTCTTTGAAGCTCGAACCATTCTGCAATCTCGTTTGGAGGGAAACAAGAATTATAGATTGAGCATCGGTCAAAGTCCTGAAAAAAGTAGACACATCAAACATGGTGTCCCAGAAAGAGAGAGAGAGAGAGAGAGAGAGCAAAGACTAATTATTATTATTTTTTACCTGGAGCTGATTCTTATACAATAGTATGTTCGCGGAGGGATCAAAGTCCTGTTGTTGAAAACCCTTCAAAAAGTTTGTGACTATTTGTTTAAGCATGTTGCTTCGGAGATGGTTCTCAAAAGAGCGATCAAAGTCCTGTTGTTGAGAACCCCCAAAAGATCTTGTAATGCTAAAAGAATGTCTCTCATCTTCAATGAATTGGCGAATATGATCCTCATTGTCGTCGAACCACTCTACAATATCACTTGGAGGGAAGCAAGAATTGTACGTCAAGGCACAGTCAAAGTCCTGATTCCTGATACCATTTGCACTACTGGTTTCTCCATCATGATTATCGGCCAATGTTCTACTAGTTCCATCTGCCTCATGGCCTTGCTTCTCCTCATAAAGATCCAACAAAGCGGTCTTGCAAAGCATTAAGGTCTGCTTAAGCTCTTCTTCATCTTGCTGATATACAAGCAGGTAAGCTGCCAACCTCTAAGCTACACGGTATTTCAGGGCTCAAATGAAAATTGCAAGCAAGTCTGGGATGGTGTCCTGAATACAAATATTTGAGGACGTCAGCTCGAGACGGCTCAACTGAAAAAACCGCGCACACAACAAATCCCAGGAAACTCTCATCCTTTCCAAGATTTGTAGGTACTGGGGACACCAGAGTCTCGAGACACATCAAACATGGTGTCCCAGAAAAAAGAGAGAGAGAGAGCACAGACTAATTATTATTATTTTTTACCTGGAGCTGATTCTTATACAATAGTATGTTCGCGGAGGGATCAAAGTCCTGTTGTTGAAAACCCTTCAAAAAGCTTGTGACTATTTGTTTAAGCATGTTGCTTCGGAGATGGTTCTCAAAAGAGCGATCAAAGTCCTGTTGTCGAGAACCCCCAAAAGATCTTGTAATGCTAAAAGAATGTCTCTCATCTTCAATGAATTGGCGAATATGATCCTCATTGTCGTCAAAAAAGGAAGTGACGCACTGCACTATTGCTTTCCAGTATTCTTGCACCTCTTGGTCATATAGGATGCGGAATCCGCATTGCTTTACAGCCAAGGCTGGGGAATCACTCGTAAATGAAACCCCTAACTCAGGGAGTTCATTCAAGTGATCCTTAAAATAATGACCCGGTATGTACTGCAGCCAGACAAACCGTCTAAGATATAACCACATGAATTTGTTCTTGGGACTGGTCCCAGGTAAGCTGCCAACCTCTAAGCTACACGGTATTTCAGGGCTCAAATGAAAATTGCAAGCAAGTCTGGGATGGTGTCCTGAATACAAATATTTGAGGACGTCAGCTCGAGACGGCTCAACTGAAAAAACCGCGCACACAACAAATCCCAGGGAAACTCTCACCCTTTCCAAGATTTGTAGGTACTGGGGACACCAGAGTCTCAGATGATTGTTGTTCTGTGAACCACTCCGGAATTTCCTTTTGATAGAAAATACCAGAATAGCGTTTTGAGCAAGAGATTATGTTTTGACTGAGAAATACAGTGACCGATAGTTCAACAGGAAGCCTAAAGAAAAATTGAAGCAAAAGCTCAAGGTTTCTTTTCCACTTGATTACTGAATGTTTTTTCTTAGGTGGATTGACTGGAGTTTCAGAAAGTATCATCAACTCAATTTGTTGATCAGTGATTACCTTTGAACCTGTTGAAGAATTTTGCCAATCTTGAAGCATCCTGCGATCATTCAAGAAGGCAATATGAAAAAGAAAACAAATACAGCTAGCTAGCATACATTAATTAGGCAGAAAGACTCCACGTATGACAATGACATTGGCCACAAAGAAAATGTGTCTGACGTTTTGAAGTATCATTGTTAGAGTTAATGGTACCTGTCTTTTGCTTGTTGAAGCAAACTTTTCTCCATGGTCAAATGTACACCAATCTTATTTTCTTCCAACATAAATGTTTTGTCATCTTGTCCGAAGTAAGCAAATGGACTGCGTAGAGTGCAGTGAGTAATAGTTTGCATTAAGCCATTCAAATCTTGCCGGTATACTAGACGCATCCCAGACATTTGAACCTCCACACCTGGAGTGAGGGATTCAAAAGAAGCTTGAATGCGATCACCGAGGTCTTCTGGAAAATGTTTTCGAGGTATATGAATAACAAGAACTCGCTCTGACCCCATAAAGTTGTCTTCACCGGGGAACTCTAATGTTAGGTTATGCTGCGGACCCATTATTCCTCTGGAGGTAAGCAAACGACAGTTAACGGAAGAATACTTTACAGCCAAAACACCTGGAGGAGGCAGAGTGAAGGCCACAAATAGGGAAAACCCTACCCATTCGTTATCGCTATGTAAAAGTGGTGGAAGACACATGCCTACTACTCCCCCAATGCTTTGGTCGTTTAGTGAAAGGACTACACTGCCGATGCTTTGATGAGTAAACCACGGTAAAATTGCTCTGAGAGAGAAAATGAAACCATAATCATAGCTACGTGCGGATTCCAGCTGCAATACACAGACATGCATGGTATATTGGTATGTACTCATATCAATAATTATATTTAAGTGAGTGATTTTGTGTGTCGACAGAGAGAGACGTACGTACCTCAAATATTTCTTCAAGCAGCAATGCCTCTACCCTTGTTCTCACTTCATGGCCTTCCATCCTGGTTGAACTTAAATTTCTGAAAATCTGGCGTTCAATTTCAATCAAGAAACTTGTTTCTGAAGCAAAAGGATAAACTTTTGACTGATCAGTGCACTTGCTCGATGATGGATTTGCCAGATGCCCCACTTGTTCATGATTCCAAAGGTGAACCAGAGTCCCGACAAATTCTGGCACATCTGCCGAGTACAATAGCCTCGCTCTACATGCTACCACTTCCACCCCTGTTCTTTTGATGTTGATTTTAGCCTCGATGAAGCATTTGTTCAACCTTTTCACGAAATGATCTGCTGGTATATAAAGCAAATGCTGATATGTCTCACGACCATCGCAATCCGCGAGTGGATACTTTAGGGGAGGATCTTCATCATTTGTGAAGATGTCACAACTGTAATTTCTCTTGTTGAAATATTCGGATTGAGGATCTTCTTCTGAATCCACACTGTCATGCACCTCCGATTCAATAAGAAACCACAGAGCAAAACCAATCCATTGACTTTTCCCATCCAAGTCTTGAGGTAATGGAATTTTTATTGACGAATTAGTACTTTGACGACAGAACCATGAAGCAATATCAGTTTCAGCCCCAAAAAAAAATTGAAAACAACCACCCTGAGAAAATAGCTCCTGAAGAAAGAACATGAGAGAGAAAAGGTTCAGAATTATATAAGAGACACTGGCTAAATAAGAAAATGAAAGTCTAGTGAGAGAGAGAGACCATTAAAAATCTTCGGATATTTTGCTGGTTAAGGTGCTGATCCGCTGTCGGAAGGGAATAAAATTTGTTGTATTTGCAATTTATAAAGCTAAATCCCAAAGCAGTTGAAGTCCATACTATTTCTTGAAATGTTTCATCCAGGAGAGGACAATTATCTGAAAATATACCTCGTATACTTATAGGAAGTGATGTTGGCAATGATTTTAGGTTTCTACAATCATTTAACCGAAGGTCTTCAAGCTGATAAAGTTGAGAGATGCTTTGGGGTAATGTCTCAAAGTTGTTTCCACTTAAATCCAGATACTTCAACGAGGATATGCAGCCAATGTCATCAGGGATTGCTCCTTCAAGCAGATTGCAATCGCTTAAAATTAATTTTCTTAAGGAGCATAAACCGGACAATGAAGCAGGCAACTGCAAACCACAGGAATTTTCGGATGCTAAATCTGGTGGCAAGAAGCAAGAAATGAAGGTCGGCAAACACCATGAACTGCGTTCAGCAGGCAAATCTCGACATCCGGCGCAAGATAGTCCTGTAAGATTTTTCAGAAATTGAATGGAGGAAGGTACCTGCCTTATAGCACTTCTGCTTATGTCAAGCACCTTCAAACACTCTAAGCTCCCCAAGTTTTCTGGCAACTGGCATAAATTTGAGCAGCCTTGAAGGATGAGAGTTTGGAGTGATGTAGACGTACAAATTACGTCCGGAAGACTCTGAAGGAGCTTGCAGTCTTTTAAATTGAGCAGAGAGAGGCTAGTCAAATGCTTAATTGATGTTGGTAGCTCTACTATAGCTGTCCCATCTAAATGAAGTTCCAGTAAGTTTTCCATGTTTTCTCCAATTTCCGGAAATCTTTTCAGTTTGGAACATCCTGAAAGTATGAAAGTCATGAGAGATCCCAACTTGATACTGGGGGGAAGAGTGGTAAGAGATTCACAACCCTGTAGATTCAAGGAAATGAGCCCTTTGAGATCTCCAATTGATGGGTGAATATCAGACAATCTTTTACAACCTTTAAGGATTAGCCTCTCCAGCTTCGGGACTTGACTGAAGTCAAGGGTCTTGGTCAAGAATTCACAGTCACTAAGGTCTACAATTACCAACATTTCCAGAGGCTGTAAACAAATTAAAGAAAATTAACATACAACTCATAAAAGGAAGAAAAGTTGTCATTCTCGCAAACTTGAAAATTATCAGTCTTGTTTGGTGTTCTTTGGCATAAATCCCCTTGTTTACTTTCTTTATTTCACTCAGAGGTTTCCCACTATTAGTCTAAGGTTTGCCCCAAGATAAGATCTATAACAATGAATAAGAAATAAGCCTGAGGTGAAGGTGAAAAGTCCATACCTGCTTGATATTTTCCTCCCATAGTCGCTCTATTTGGCTTTGAGGCAAGTGCAATTCAACAAGTTTATCCGGTCTAAAACTTGAGGGCAGAAATTTTAAAGGATATCCATGCCATTCGAAGAAGCTTAACAGATCCGAAAGAGTGAACTCAAGGCATCCAGACAATATCACATTCTTAATCTTCAGCAGTCTTAAGTTGCGCATCTCTGAGAAAGGGTCTGCCTTCAAGTGCACTCTGGCTTGTTGAGGTGAGCTAAGGAAAATACCTTTAACAAGTTCTGTCCCCTGATGGCCAAAGGCCAAATATAATAACTCAACATATTAATTTTTATCAAAATAATAATATAAAACCGACAGATCTTTGTAAACAATACATGTTAGATTTTAAAGATAGGAATGCATTGCATTTTCAGAATTTTTTGAATATGTGAAAGATTAGTTTGCCCATCGGTGCCATATCAGTAGACAACAAATTCAAACCATCAATGAAAATGTATGAAAATTTATGACGGAGGTAGCGTCAAGTTATAATAAGTAGTATATGCGCGCGTACAAGTATTGTCACTAATTACATCTCAAATCAAAGCTCCTTATGATATATTAGGAAACAAGACCAAAAAAAGAAAACTAATTATCAATCAGAAGTTCAGAACCATGCAAAAAGTAACAAAGTTTAACTAATATTACCTTATTGTTCTGAAGGACAGGAACAATATCTGTATGATCCCACAACCTGCTGCGTTCCCCTAACCATTTGGATTCTTCACGGACTATTTGCTGGCCAGTTTGTTGTAGTAACTCGTGCATCCACAATTTTCCTCCTACAATAGTTATCAGGGATTTCTCAAGAAGGCTTGGTATACAACACTCTGGATACAAGCCACAACTTTCAAATATCCTTCTTACATCAGTTTCATTCTCTCCTTTGAAGAAACAAGCAATGTCCAAAAATATCTCCTTTGCTGCCATGTCTAATCCAAAAAAACCTAGTTTTAAAATATTGAATATTTTTTCTGGACCAGAAAAGTTGCTATCTCTTAATTTTTTCAGTTCATCAGACCATCTTTTCTTTTCAACAGACCAGTCTTTCGCATTTCTTCGGTATAGGTATGAACCCAAAACTACAAGAGCCAGAGGAAGGCCATTAGCGTAATCTGTAAAACTGTAAGACAACTCAAGAAAATCATCAACAGGATGGTCTTTCTTAAAGGCTTTCTGACAGAAGAGGAGAAGAGACTCACTTTCAGTAAGCTTTTCAACCTTGTGTATTTTGGACCCATAATTCTCCAACAACTTTTCATCTCTTGTGGTTATGATGATTCTACTACCTGCACCGAACTCTTCACTAGAGCCCTTTCCAACTAGGTCCACTATATGTTCCAACTCCTTCACGTCATCAAGAATGATAAGCACCCTCTTGTTACGCAATCTCTGCCTCACATTATTGACGATCGCCGTGGTTACTTTGGTCTTCAACAAGTCATCAAAAAGTTGTTTCTGAAGATGGAACAAACCTTTCTTTTCATAGTCCTCTCCAACATTAGCAATGAAACTGCTAGCTTCAAATTTCTTGTGAATATTTTCAAAAACAACTTGTGCAATGGTTGTCTTACCAATTCCAGGCATACCACAAATGCCAATAACACGTAGTTCATCCAACTTGCCTACACCTAGGTCTGATTCAATTTCCTTCACACGATGCATCCCAACAATATTTTTGGAGTGACAGGTTGGGAATGTGAAATTCAGATGACTAGAAACATGTTCCACGATTTCTTCAATGACCTTTGTCTCGTGCCTACAAAAAGGTGTAGCACATCAGGAAAAACAAAAATGACTCAGAGAATTGCTTTTTCAAAAAGAAAGAAAAAAGAGAATAATAGTAATAAAATTTTATTGAAGAAAATATAGAAATGAATAAAAAGAGGTGTTGGAGATAAAAGTCAGCATGACTTTGAAAGTATGAGACAATATCAGTCAACAAGATAATCCATTCTACTAAATCTTGGATAACCTTTGTTTGCTCTCTGACAAAAATAAGTAGAACATCATGTCATTTTCCTATGCGCATATTTTTTAACAATTTTTTTGAGTCAGTGAAACCAATACAAAAACAAAGAAAGAAAGAAATGCGAAATGTATGATGCATAATTCCAGCTATGCCAAACTCATATTTAACTAACTTATACTCTCTCTCTCACATACACACATGCCATACTCATATTTAACTAACTTATACTCTTACACACACACACACACATTTAACTAACTTATACTCACTTACTCACACACACACACACACACACACAGAGTACCTGTCTTTTAAATCCCATCCAGAGAGGTTTGCTACTTGAGTCAAAGCTTGCCTCCACGTTTTCACCTTCTCCCTGTTGTCTTTGGAAAGTTCATGTCTAGCAAACGCTGCCTCAAAATTTCCTGTCTGCTGTCGTACCTCGGTTGGTGGCAGGTCATAGAAGATTGGCAACACAACAAGTCCAGAGGTACTAGCGCAATCAACAATCTTGGCAAGTTCATCCAAACACCAGGTGGAAGAAGCATAGTTTCTTGAGAATATGACAACTGCAATTCTTGATTCTTCAATTGCTTTAAAGAGTTCTGGTGAAATGGCTCTCCCCCTTTGGAGTTCTTCATCATCCTTGAAGGCGAGGATTCCTTTCTGATGTAAAGCTGTGTATAAATGATCAGTAAAATTTTTGCGAGTGTCACTGCCTCTAAAACTCAGGAAGACATCAAATTTGCATTGATTGGTCGAAGGAATAGATAAGCGTGAGGAGCTTGGGGCAGCCATTGAAAACAGAACAGTTAATCGCTCTATTTGTGGCAGCTCTGTCAAGATACTAGGTAATATGCACTAGATATACAAGGCTTGAATTCAGTTACATGGAAATATGCTCCCGGATTACGGCGGACAGAACAAGGACTATGAACTACATTGAACATATAAAGAATCCAAGATGTAAAGCTGGAAGAATCACGACGATTATTATGGATTACAAAAGACCAAAAACAGTAGCAGCAGTATGGCGTGATGTTTAAACTGCTGAT